>JAMPIV010014619.1:0-111266 GCA_024509875.1 Oreohelix idahoensis
TGGATTGGGGTTGAGTTTGGGGGGTTTGTTTGGGTGGGGGTGTGTGGTGTGGGGGGTGTTGTTGGGTTTGGTTGGTGGGGTGTGGGTGAGTTTTTTATGGGGGTGTTTTGTTTGGGGGTGGGGGTTGTCGTGAGGGGGCCTAGTGGGGTGGTGTGGTTTTGTGGGATTATAGGGATTTGCAGGGGGGGTGGGTGTTTTAAAGGTGTGGTTTTTTGGGTAGTTTATTTGGGTGGGTTTTTGGGGTTTATTGTTTATAATGGGTGGGGGGGTTTGCTTTTGGAGGTGTTTTTTTGTTTTTTTTAGTATGGTTTTGTGGGGGGGGGGGGGTTGGGATGGGGGGGGGTAGTGGTGTGAAGGGGAGGGTGGGGGGGGGAATTGTGGGGTATTGTGGGGGATTTTATTTTATATTTGTTTGGTTTTGTTATGTGGACGTTGGTTGTATGTTTGGATGTTCCAAGTGTGGGAAATGTTTTAGCCAGTTGATGGGATTGTATGGGATGTTTTATTTTATATTTTTAATTTGGGAATGTTTGTATTTGGGGTGATTTATTGTTAAACCACAATGGGTAGGTAGGGATGTTTTATTAGTATTTTTGGGTATGAAATAGGGTGGTTTTATGTGTTTTTGTATGTGGAGGTATTGTGATGGTATTTGGGGTGAAGGGTGGGGGGGTTTTAGATTTAATGTGATTTGGTTTATTTATATGGTTAGAGATATTGGGTTGTTGGTTTTGTTGAGTATTGGAGGTGATGTGAAGTGGGTTGTTTTGTGGGTTTTTGGGGGTTGTAGATGATGTGGTGTATGTTAGGTGTTCGTGTTAGGGTTACATATGGGATTTGGACAAGAAGTTATGTATTTAATGTACCATGTAAGTTAGTTTCTGGAAGGAATAAGTGGTGGATGACGATTGATCACTGGTCATAATTTTTTCAAGTTCATGGAATTGATCAACACATGGTGAAAAACACTCCCAGGTTAGATAGAGCTGGGTTGAATTTTTAGCAGCATTAGGTGGACTCTTGATAATCAGTTTACAAGGGATGTTGTTGAAGGTCATGACACCACTCTAATGTGAGCCCACTACTGCCCACTGATGCAACACCATAGTCAGAGGTAAAGGATTTTATTCATGGTTTTGAGTTGTAACATGATAGGACTTTGGTTTGTGGAGGAATATTTTGGACTGTGGTAGATGGGGTGCATAGGTAACATCCAAGGCTTGTGAGGCGCAGGCAAGGTGATTTGGTCAATGACATCAGGATAGAATCAATGGAAGTAATGTGTTTTGTAGCATTTTTGTTATTGAAAGAGTTAGAGGGGGGGTTTGGTGAGGATGGTGAAGATGTTTGAATGGGGAGGTTCCAGCTCATTTGCTAGGTGGGGGTGTTGTATTAAAGATTATATCAGGTGGGGTACAGATGCTTTGTGTAGGGTAGGTGCTTCTCTAGTGTTGGTGATTGCATTGAGGGAAATTGTCATGGTTGGTTGATTTTTCACACAACATGACTAAGAAATATTCACCGCATCTTTTGGCCGAATACCATCACCAACCAAGATCTGCTTACTCGTAGCAAGCAAGAGGACATGCACACCATCATAGCTGGCAGACGCTGGAGCTGGGTTGGTCATGTCCTCAGAAGAGACCCCGATGCCATCACAAGAACAGCTATGCTTTGGACCCCTGAAGGAAAGCGAAAGAGAGGCCGACCAAAAACAAACTTGGCGAGAGGACTGTGGAGGCTGAGATGCAAAGAATGAACCAGAGTTGGGGCACTGTACGAAGGATGGCCACCGACCGTGCAAAGTGGAATCAATTTGTTGTTGCCCTACAAGACGCCACTAGGCGTGATGGCCACTGACTGCTTTGACGATCGGTGGTTAAGGATCGAAGAAGAAGAAGAAGAAGATACGCTGCTACTTTTTCGCCCACGCCATCGTTTTCTAGTGTCATTGAAAACCAACTAGTTATAACATGGAGACAAAATGCCTATTCGTTTAGACGGGGTAGAAACGGAGAGAAAAGGAAAAAATGATGCGGTCTGCACACGTGTTTGAATCTAAAGCCTAGCAGACGCACTTTGTAGTTTAAAAAAAATTACGCCACTAGTTGACACAATGTAAGAAATTGAACACGAAAAACGACCTTAGCTCTTGTCAGAAACAGACGTATCTTAGACGTTCTACGGTAAAAAGTCGTTTTAATTTGAATATAGCGGCAAACGCCGTGAACGAGTAGTAAAAACAAATTTCAAGACTAACATGGAAAAAATTATGTATTTTCTTAATAATAAGTTTAGAAGAATAAAAGTTAGCTAGTTTGATAGTCCATCTTTCCCTGAGAAATAATATACTTTTAATTACACAGACGGACAGATAACACGGAAGATATTGATGAAAGACTGTATTGTTCAATACCGACGAGCAGACAGTTATTTGTGCATACTTCTCACTAAAGTTACTTTCGACACGTCCTTAAGACTAAAGCAGAAAAACAAATTACATGTGGACAAGGGGCAGACAAGGAGGGTAGAATCTAAAAATAACTTAGCATTGAAATCTTATACGTAAGTGAGACCAAATTTGTGTAGTTTTTTTTGTAGTTTGGTCCAAAACCAAGTGTAATTTTGGGAAAACCCAAGTTCGGACGGACAGACCGACAGAAATACACTTCACACTAGACCGAAACTGGACCCAAATTGGACATTTAGGTTTAAATATTTAAACTGTAGAGGGGAAGTACTCTGATTGGGCAAAAGAGGTAATATTGTTGACAAAAATTAGCCGGCAAGTGCCATTTGTTGAAAACTGTCCACAGAAACAGATCGTTGATGCTAAGAAGTGTATCGTCCATTAAAGATAAATAATATTACAAATGGGACGCCATAGTCTAGCCAGCAGCTCAGCTGAGTTTGTGCTAGTACAACGTATCTGTGTGTTTTCATTTTGAATTGTGAGTTTCTTTGTCTGGCACTGTGCTAGTGCCAGATGGTCTGAAGAAATCCAACGGTGGATGAATAAGAAGCCTATCATTTTACCTCAGCACCTGTGAGGAGTGGGCCAAGTGAACATCTTTACTACATCGTCACAGGCCAGTTAAGTATTGAAGACCTGGCCTGCTGCTGATTCATCAATATCCACAAATAAATTTAAAACCACTGTGTATAACGAACTTTGCCACCATTTACCCGGTTTAAAAGCCAATGAACAGTAATAACAAAGACTGGGTATGATGATACCACCACGACCCGACATCCAGTACTAGTTTTCCCAAAGACTCTGTAGTTAGTATCAATATTAGCAAATTTCACTTATATATCTATGTACAAACATTTCATGTGATTATTCAATTATATGCTCTTTTATTGATATAAATTTATCTTGATTCACACGTCCTGACCAGAAGAAAACTTGGTTCAGGACTAAATAAATTTGAAAAAAATTGTAAATTCTAAATTTTAAAACACAGGTTAATTGACTTGATCATAGAGCTTAGTATTAGACCTAGTGTTTATGTGTGTGTGTCTGTGTACTTAATTACATACACACCACATTTCAGTACCCTAGACATTAAACGTAGCTAACATACATAATAGCAGAATAAGTCTGTTTGAGGTCATAGGTGGTAGCAGAAAGGTATCCTGTAAACTCACATAAACTGTTATCATCAGGGACCTTCACAGCTGACCTCATTCAGTACACTAGGTAACATAGCAACCACACTTAATAACATCAAAACCACCACAACACCAAATATAAAGTTCTTCGGGCATACACTGACCCGATGCATATAATGTTAGCATACCTCGTGAGCTCCAATTCTAGTATTGTTAAATGGACTTTTTCCCGCCCAGGGAAAAGTCACTAAGCTGGCTACAGAGTGTCATACAAGATACTGGCGATAGAGGTAAATGATTTAAGGATAATTTACCTTAACATCCCTTTAGAATAAACACCACAAAACTCACTCGCCTCCTAGGCATATAGAATACAATATGGGGAAACAATCTTTAGACATCTTGGTCGAACACACAGAGGACTTCCCCAAAAAACGTCTTGACCCTTTGAAAAACTACAGCTCGACTCCTCACAAACAGTCTCTCTTAAATCGCCACAAACCTGCGCATGCGTGGTGAGACGCAAGACCCCTGAGCTACGCTCAAGTGGGCGGTCTGAAAAACATACCAGGAAAAGCTGACATCGGTTTCTAAAATTAGACCGCTGGGCTAACAGACAAATGGGATAACAACCACTGTTAACTTCAACCCCAGTAAAAAAATGAGTAACTCCCCTTTGATCAAGAATCTAACGAATAATGTCTCCAAACTTAAACAGGTACATTTAACAGACTATAGACTCAGCAACACTGACCACAACACTCGCTTTATAAATACACAGGAAGATCTAGTCAGGGCTTCGGCGTGGTCCTTGATGGCCCGTTGCTAGTGTGGACGGATCCTCTGAGGGAGAATATATTTGAATTTAAATGCACTGAAGTTTTCCCAGTGAATATGTGCAGCGTCTCAGATATTGAATAAGGAGGGAATCTTTAAGCCATGAGATTATTTAAGAGGTCCATCAAATGAATATGGAATGTGAACATGATCTTCATGATATACGTGCTTGATTTACATGCAACCGTCAATGTAAGAGTTTGTCTGCTCTGGATTTGTCATCGTCTTCGTTCGGTCATCAAAATTAAAGATGTTTGTTGGAAAATAACTTACCAGCTAATGGGTCAAGTATATTATATTACCAAGTTGGTCAAGGACCCTATTTTGCTATTTGACATAAATTAACCTTGATTTAAGTGTTCGAACCCATCACACGACATTCGCGTCTTGACACTGTAGTCGACTACCTGTAAGCCCGACATATACTGACAACGTTTTAAGTCAGTGAACATTATTAACTCTATTCAACACCAAGGTATCATTCAAGGCTACGATGTGTTTATTATCCAAGGCGATAAGAACACCACAATAACACACACACGCAAACAGCTAAGGTTGGTGAACAACATTTGATCCTACAACACAGCGCCATGCACAACCTCATATTAATCGGCTTATACGACATGCCTGAGGGATCCAGTGGCCCCATTCTTACGTTGTCTCATCAGAGACCCATGGGAACTACCCTCTCAACGTAATCATTAATTGGCCACATTCCTAATCGCCACACAAACAGTATGTCAAGTTAGATTACGCACTTTGTAATATTTCTGTAACGTTCATTTTCTATCAATGAGGAACAAATTACGTGTGGTAGGGACGATATCAAATCTACCAGTTAGCATCCGTTCTTTTGCTATTGTTGTTTTTAAAATCTTGTTTGTTTGGTTTTGTTTTTTGGGGGGGGGGTGTTTCTCCTACGCCCGCTATTACCCGAGGCGAAATCTCAGGTTAGTATGTCTAACCTGAGACTGATTTGACGTGAGTATCCCTTTTTTCTTGCACAGAGACAGGTGTCCCTCGCCATTCAGGCAGATACTCGCCGATTTCGGAGGTACCCATTAGAGCTGGGTCGTCCCTGGTCGACGACACTCCTTCAAATGTACTCGCCAGGGCTCGAGTTAATCCAGTTCAAATCCCGGTCAACGAAAAAAATCTTCAAATGTCCTCGCCCGGGTTTGATCCTGGGTCACCCGGTCGCCAGCACAGTGTGGTAACCACTACGCTAGCGCGGCTCCTATAAAATCTTGTAAATATGCAATAGAGATTGGTTTGGTTTGTTTTTAATGACCATCTTCATTGCACATGGACAACTCCATCAGTGCTCCGGTCTCCTCCCTTAGATCACATAAGGAGGATCTCAGCATAGTGCATGAACTCCATAGCACCGGCAAGAATCCCAATGTGCGTATATAGGAATCACACATTGCATAAATATTTTTGAGGTGGGTAGGTTTCTAATTTTTTAATTTGACCAGGGCAGCGGCCTTATGGTCTACTCTTTACGATTTCCAACTGTCGTGGGATTTTTAACGTCCGCAACTTGCACACAGGGCCTCCTCTTTTTTCGCCCTTATCCGAGAAGACTAGGCATCTGATCTCAGTACCCAGGAGATATGACATCTTTAGGACCACCGGTACAAAATTTCCATAAATTATATTCCTTCTAACTGGAATCAAACCTGGTACCTCTAGATTTCGTATCGGATGCCATACCTCTTAGCCACTCCGACCACTGCATTAGAGATTAAATTACTTTACTTATATTTCTGGTTAGTATGTTTGTTTTAAAAAAAAAAATTCTTCAACGTTTTGGCGGTGCGCGCCGTTCAACCTAGACACAGTGTCCGTCGGGTATATTAGACTGCATGTCAAAATATAAAAGACCTCGTGGTCTTCTTGCATTATAGAAAAAAAATGTAGGGGGAAGGGGGAGAGTTAAACTGGTAAAGGTAGTCCCATAGCAGATGCCGCCGTTGGGGAGTGAAGTGTTAGAGCCTTCACTATAACTCCAAGAGGTCTAGCTCATCCCCCCCCCCCCCCCCCCCCCCCCCCCCATCCTGCTGTTTTTGGGTTTTACCCAGTCCCGAAAATGGATGCAATTTTTTCAGACAGGTGAGGTTTTAAAAACAGACAGTGGACAAATACGTAAATTCAGTAGGTACTTATGTTATACATTTAAATGTGTGAAATTGACTGGAGAATCTTATGAATTGCTTCATATAATTAATTAATATGAATAGGTGTGTGTTATGTCTTGTGAAGTGTAGTCTTGATTAAAAAAGTGTTTTTAAATTTTTTTTTTAAATTGTATACTTAAACTTAAATATTTCAGCTCCCAATTAATGTATGGCAATAAAATATTAAGAATATCAGTGCACATTTAGTTTGAAACATATCTAGAAACTTTTATCGCTATCACTTCATAGATGTAATTTTTATGATCTTTTACTCAAGACCACATATGTTTGTAAAAACAACCACTCAAAATGTGTGCAATTTTTCTCTTCAGGTTATATTTTAAAAACAGGCAGTAGATACACATTTTATTTAACTAGGTGTTGATGTTATACAAATTGATTGGGAAATTGACTGAAGAATCTTGTGAAATGCTGTAAATAATTATTTGATGTAGGAAAAGTCTCTGTCATGTTATGTGAAGTGTAGACCTGATCAAAAATAACTGGAAAAAAAGATAAATAAAACTGTGTACTTACATACTCCTGTGTCCTAAAAGTAAGTGTACTGATTTTGTATTTAAATGTATATAAGACTCACATGAAATTACAAGTTATCTCCTTCGAAGTACGACCCTTGGGAAGTTACACAGTGGTTCCAACGTTTTTTCCACTGATCGTAGCAGTACTGAAAGTCATTTTCTGTAAGAGTGCTTAGTTCATCGGTTAAAATTTTTTGTATGTTTTCCACAGTCCCGTAATGATGTCCTTTCAACTTAGATTTCAACTTAGGGAAGCGATAGAAATCGCACGGAGCTGGGTCCGGGCTGTAGGGAGGTTGTGGAAGTGTGGGGATGTTTTTCTTCGCAAAAACTCTCCAATTGAAAGCGCTGTGTGAGCAGGCGCGTTATCGTGGTGCAGCACCCAATCATCTGCAATGTCCCTTCGGACTCGCTGGACCCGTTTTCGAAGTCGTTCCAAGACATCTTTGTAGAAGACCTGATTAACTGTCTGTCCTGGAGGTACAAATTCTTTGTGCACAATTCCACGGCTGTCGAAAAAAACGATAATCATCGTTTTCATCCTGGATCTGCTCATGCATGCTTTCTTCGGACGAGGAGAATTTATCGTGTGCCATTCCTCACTTTGCCGTTTGGTCTCGGGATCATACTCGAACATCCATGATTCGTCTCCTGTAATTACTTTATCCAAGAAATTTAGTTCAATGACGAGTCTTCACAGCAAATCCTGACAAATTTTTAACCGGTTCTCTTTTCCCTCCACAGACACGTCTTTGGGCACCAGTTGTGCACAAATTTTTCACATGTGCAAAACGTTTGTTAAAATTCTATGAACTGCATTTTTATCCAAGCCAGTTTCTTCTGCAATCATCCTGACACTCAATCGGCGGTCTTTCGCCATCACAGCTCGCACACTTCCACATTTTGATCGTTTGTTGACAAGATTGGCCTTCCGGAACGAGGTTCGTCTTCAACATTTTATCGGCCCTCTTTGAAAGCTTTGTGCCACCTAAAAACCATATTTCTCGATAGAGTGGCATCTCCATAAGCTCCGGTTAAATTTCAAATGTCTCGGTGGCAGACTTCTCGAGTTTCACACAAAATTTGATAGCGTACCGTTGTTCGATATTTCGCTCCATCGCAAACGTAACGAGGTATTAAAACATGACCTTACACAAACTGCAGTAGCGCGGGAATGACTCAACCAATCGAGTTGAAACAAGTCTTTTACATGCAGCTAAGGTCTTTACCCATGCGCCGATATCAACAAATGAGGTGTTACTTTGTCTAGTCGTACATTTATTTTTGGGAGAGAGTAGTATGTCAGCTCCAGTTTAATCCATAGCAGAAAAATCTCAGAATATCAGTGCACATCTAGTTTGAAACACAACACATTTTACCACAATCACTTCAAATATATAATTTATATGATTTTTTTCCCTACACCACATATTTCTGAAAAAACCAAACAACTATGACTAATATTATTTACACCAACTAAATTCTATTTTACATTTCCCAGAAAAATTTGTTACTATTCACATGCTTTTGTGGTAGTCATAAAAACATTGTGGGTGTAGATGTGGCTGGTCTAGACATCCAGTGCATAAATAATGAGAGCGCTGACGATGGGCAAGTGTGCTGCAGTGGACACAGTTCTTATCTCTTTTTGCATAACATACAAGATGTCTTGTGTCACACTGGTACTCTGAAGTTGAGGCAGCTTGGGATCTAACAATATTAGTAGCTGCATTTTCTTGGACACTAAGTGGACTCAAAATAGCAGAAGCTTCAGTTAGTTTGTGAAGCAGATTTCTTTTGAACTGCATTAGTGATTGCTTTTCACCTTGATGAAAACAGTATAAAACTGAAGCATTCACCTGCACTATTTCAAGCAGCCAGAAGAAAATTGTTTTCCACCATTTAACAGATTTTCTGTTGTGCACACCATAATAACCAACTTTTTGATCCAGGAGATCACACCCATTCATAGAATTGTTGTATTCATCTATCATTTTTGGTTTGACAATGTGCTTCCGTGTTGTTACGGTCTCCACTTTGGCCTGAGAAGATACAAGGAAAACCAATTTCTTGGCCTTTTTGTCTCTAAATGCTGTACACAACACTGTGCTTGTTTGTGTTATATACCATCTGTATTCCAGATAACTAAGGCGCAGAGTCTTCAGCTGTAATGGAAAATTTCTCCGGATAATGTTCAGAGTACCAGTGTAGTATTGCTTCTTCTCCAGTAAGAAGTCAATGAGTTCTCTTGTGGTGTAATACCTGTCAGCAAATAAATGGTGTCCTGTACCCAAAGGCTGTATTAGGGTCTGAAAAATCTTGACAGATTGCCCACTGTTTGTATCAACTTCAGGATCCAATGAAGTACCAGAACCGAAATATGTGAACATGTTCACCACAAATCCAGTTGCTGAATCACATAAAAGTAGTATATCATGCACGTTTCGATTAGGATTGTGCAGGTGGAGCGTGACTTTTATATAGTAAAATATATCGATCGATAGTGCAAGTGGCGCGTGACATTTATATAAGGAAAAATATTAGAGCAATAATGGCGGTTAGTAGGTAGGTTGTATTTTAAGTGTTCTTTATTCATACAATATAGATATATATATTTTGCAACAGGTAGACAACATATACAATATATATACATATATAGGATAAAGAAAAAACACTAGTCTAAATACATTTTAAATTTTTATTGATAAAGAGAAACATATCGTTAGCGTCCCGGGTGCTTGTCTATGGAATAGTTGATGTAGGATAGGGTTGCTGACGTCTAACCTCACTACTACGGTCGTGCCTGCCATACGACTAGGAGCTCTCAGAGTCCGAGCACAGTCGTTTCGGATTACTTGGCGAGTCTGTAACTATAATAGTTTTATTGATTTCCCCGATGAAATGTCAATCTAAATCTCTAGGTTCAGACGCTTTGTAGCTATTTTCTTCTTCGGTGGTGGTTGTTTATAGACAGCGTCCGGGTGATTGTCTATGGAATATTGGTTGATAACAACTGGAGTTGATGTAGTGGTACAAGCGGGACTGGGGTTGTTACAAGTAATAGGACAGGATTTTGGCTGGCGCGGTGATGACTCATGAGAGTGGGTTGGCGTGTAGCTGGCAGCCGGGGTGTGGTGTGGTGTTGATTTTATTTTTGTCTAGTGTTTTGTGTGTATGTATTGATGAGAATATAGGGGTGAGGAAAAAAAACCATGTAAGTTATCGTTAGGTAGTTGGTGGGGTTTTTTAAGGTAGAGAGCGGTAGGGGGGGGGGGGAGTATTGATGATGACTCATGCGTGTGTGTTCGCGTGAGGAAAAAAGTGACGTCAAAAACTCGATAAAATCCTGCACTCTTGAGATAAAGAGGAAAATATAAAAAATTGATACATTTTATAGAGGAATATGGCTAATGAGCGTGGTGTGGTGTGGGTGATTTTGGTTTTGTCTGGTGTGTAGGTATTGATGGGAATATAGGGTGGTGAGGGGAGATGTGGTGTAATTATTTGAGTCAACTATTCTTTTGATGTAAAAATATGACAGGGAATTTCCTTTGTTGGGTGAATGTAATTACATATTGATACGGGTTCTGGTCCATGGGGTAGTTTTCTTTATTATTTATATTGTATCATGAGTAATAAGTCTACTCAGGCCAATGTCCATCTAGTGGTATGTAAGTGACCCCGCACACAGCCGTATTCTCCAACATAAAAAATACTGTCAAAGGCCACGCTGGACAAATCCAAATAGACAGTTTTATTGAACATAACGATGCTCCGTAGAGGTATATGTCATAGGCAGACTAGATTATGGTGTCAACTAGACAGTCCTTAGTGTCGCTGTACAGTCTGCAACTTGAACAATGATGAGGAAATTTTCATTCATTTTTAATAAAGTTCAAACGATTAGCGTTTTACCGTTAGTTATGAAACCCGATCGATGGTCGGGGCAGACCTCGCGACGAAACCATTGATAGTATACTTTATAAAATTCCGTTAGCATAGATGATGACGTCAGCGCTAAATATAGATATCTAGAAAAGCGTAATAAAATTATAATGTAGTTTCTGATGTTACATATGACATGTCTGAATGCTAATTATTTGACTATGCAAGATGGGTCAGAATCTTCTATCAAAAGAATAAATGAACATTATTGGTTTGAATAGTTTAAAATTTAAATTCTTGGTATTCCTACATAGCATTAGTTAAACTTATAAATATGGTTGGGACATGCAGAATATGTAAATGTTATTGTTGATCAGAAACGACGTCACGGCACTCTGGGAAAAACATAGATGCTCAGTCTCCCACAGCAAATGTCGAAAGGTATGAATGTTAACTGTTTCTGTAGCGTACTGGTTGCTTACACGATGGATACATCCTTGCATTGCCTATCTCTGCTATTCTTAAGTTTGATGCCATATTTCAGCCAAAATACTCTTATTTCTTATGGGGGAACCGCAAACGCAATGTTATTCTGCTTCCGAGTTTTAGCAAACAGAAAATTAATAAGACATATTTTCCCTTTCTGACCTGGCGAACAAAGATTCATCCTTTTTAACTTATTTACTACTGGTTTTCGTAACACGTTCATTTCTCAAACATAAAAATATAATTATATTATGTGATACATACTTCTAATATAAAAGACCGAGTATTGTGTTGAGCGGCATTTTAAAACAAACGTTTCTCTTTTCGGGGACCCACACAATCCGTCAGGGCCGACCCAGCTCCAACTGGGTACCAGAGCAACTCTGGGAAGGTTAAGGCGACCGGCGTGATGCTGACGACATCACGCTGGCGGGCCTAACACCACGTGCATCACACATACCTTGTGTATCTTATCAATGACAAACCCTCTCTGGACACAGAAATTGATAGCCTCATTAACAAAACTGCAGCTATCTTTGCCCGCCTCATATCACGTGTTTGGGGAAACCCCAAACTCACAACGAAGACCAAAGCTGCGGTATATAACGCCTGCATCACCAGCACACTTCTATATGGCAGTGAGACCTGGACAATCTATGCTAAGCAAGAAAGAAGGCTCAATACCTTCCATCTACCGTGTCTGCGCCACATCCTCGGCATTTCGTGGAAAGATAAAGTGACAAATGTCGAGGTGTTGTCATATTTGGCAACTAGAAGAAATATTTGAAGAAATATTTGGCAATTACGAGAAATGTTTGACAAAAAACATTTGAAGAAAAAAAATATTTGACGAAATATTTTACAACTTGAAAAAAAACATTTGCATAAATATTTGACAACTTTTAGAAACATTTGACAACTGTAAGAAATATTTGACTGTTGGAAGAAACATTTGAAGAAATATTTGACAACTGTAAGAAATATTTGACAACTGGAAAAACATTTGAAGAAATATTTTACAACTAGAAAAAAACATTTGCATAAATATTTGACAACTGTAAGAAATATTTGAAGAAATGTTTGACAACGTGAAAAATACGTTTGAAGAAATATTTGACAACTAGAAAAAACATTTGAAGAAATATTTTACAACTAGAAAAAACATTTGAAGAAATATTTTACAACTTTAAAAAAAACGTTTGAAGAAATATTTGACAACTGTAAGAAATATTTAACAACTGTAAGAAATATTTGACAACTGTTAGAAATATTTGACAACTGTAAAACACATTTGACACATGCAAGAAATATTCAAAGAAATATTTGGCACATGCAAAAATACCAAAATTAAAAAACAGGTTAATAGATATTTACCTCCAAGTTGGACCATTTGAGCCGGAATGGAAGAAAATTTTGGAAACATCTTTGCTGATTGGAAGAAATGTTTTCGCTAAAGTTTGAAAATTGCAGGACAAAAAAGTAGATAACCGTTTGATTACTGGAACAAACACTTAGTTACATTTATTTAAAGTACTTAATTTCCGTGGTCGCCCCTTTTCTTTCTCTGCTATCAAGCAGATATTTTGTACTTTCAAATCATCTTACGCTCCTCTCAGTGATAATTCGTCATGAACCCAGATGGGTCGGTCAGCGATCGAGCGTTGGGTTTACCTAAGGCGTGCCGAGCGATAAATTACCCGTCTGTGCGCAGATTACAGACACGCACTTATCAGTCGGACACACCTGAGCGGAAATGTTGTAATAGTCCGGGCAGATGTAAGAAGCTATTTGTAAACATTGGAGAGAGAGGATCGGATGTTTTCATTCCATATTTGGGAGACATGACCTCTGTAGTAACGCGCAGAAATTTCCAGGCTGGATCGTAGAGTTGCATCGAGCTTGATATAACTGGACCATTTATAAATTAACATTTTTGTAATAGGCCTATAGGTACAAATATATATCCATACTGTCTGATAAATCGTTTTGAGCTCGTAAATTAGGGGGAAAGCTGTAATATTTTGAAATAGCAAAGAACGTTTTCCCTTGTAACATTAAGAATGCTTCGTGTGTTCAAAGAGAGCTAACTATGAAAATAACAATTTATTATTTTAACGTCCCTTAATGTTAAAGTGGAAATGATTGTATAACCAATGTTGCACGGGGCATTAATAAGGCATACTTGTAATTTTAATAACCGTACGTCCTAAAGAAACTTTCTTTAAACTACAAAAAGATATGTGTCCCAGCAGTATTAAACGTATTTGGCTGTTTATAAATTTACAATAATTATTAAGTTTTTCCCCACTTCAACTTTTAGCAATTAAAATACTTTTACTCTGTTTAATATTACTTCTATGTGAAATCTTACGATATTAAGGAGAAGGCATGGAACTGCAGCAGAAAATCTGTTATCGCTTCTCGGCCTTTTGGCTAAGATCAAAGTGTCCAAGCACAGGGACCAATACAGTGACATTCATGTGTCATAAGGTCCTTTGTGTGAGAACATAGAGGATCACTACAGTGACACAGGATGTCATTGGGTCTTTTTGTGTTGGGACATGGGTCTTGACCAGGGCCGGGTTGAGCGTGTGCCATGCAACCTCATGCGAGGCAAAAAATAAGCGACCTCATGCGAGGAAAAAAATATGCGACCTCATGCGAGGAAAACAAAATAAAAAATAAACAGTCGTTGTAATAATTGTGGCGAGGTGAAATTATGTGATAAGAGAACCCCCGGGTTGTTTAAACAAAATTAATTATATTAAATTTAAATGGCGGATTTTAATTGTATACTCGGAAGAACAAGAGATGAAAAGCAGCATTGATGTTGTATATGTACACCCAAATCGCAAGGTCTTGTCTAAGTGAACATGCGCCAGTGGAATGACACATTGATTTGGAAAATAAACGTGTATAAATCAATATGCCCTTAAAAGATAAACAATTGGACATGCGCCTTAATTGGTTAATTGGAAACATGTGTCTAGGTTGAAACTGGCGCGCCTTGCCAAAAAAGGGCAAAAGGAGGCAACATTTGTTAATTTAAAAAAAAATACTTATCTGAGAACTAATCAATAAACCAGAACGAAAGGACATGAGTCCTAATTTAATCGACGTCATCTGTGTGTCTAGGTTGAACGAGTCGCGTCTCCCCGAAAAGAGAAACGTTTATTTGAAAATGCCGCTCAACACAATACTCGGTCTTTTATATTAGAAGTATGTATCACATAATATAATAATATTTTTATGTTTGAAAAAAGAACGTGATACGAAAACCAGTAGTTAAAAAGGATGAATCTTTGTTCGCCAGGTCGGAAAGGGAAAATATGTCTTATTAATTTTCTGTTTGCTAAAACTCGGAAGCAGAATAACATTGCGTTTGCGGTTCCCCCATAAGAAATACGAGTATTTTGACTTAAATATGGCATCAAACTTAAGAATAGCAGAGATAGGCAATGCAAGGATGTATCCATCGTGTAAGCAACCAGTACGCTACAGAAACAGTTAACATTCATACCCTTCGACATTTGCTGCGGGAGACTGAGCATCTATGTTTTTTCCCAGAGTGCCGTAACGTCGGTTCTGATCAACAATAACATTTATATATTCTGCATGTCCCAACCATATATATCAGTTTAACTAATGCTATGTAGGAATACCAAGGATTTAAATTGTAAACTATTTAAACCACTAACGTTCATTTCTTTCTTTTGATAGAAGATTCTGACCCATCTTGCATAGTCAAATAATTAGCATTTAGACATGTCATATTTAACATCAGAAACTACATCATAATTTTATTACGCTTTTCTAGATATCTATATTTAGCGCTGACGTCACCCTCTATGCTAACGGAATTTTATAAAGTATACGATCAATGGTTTCGTCGCGAAGTCTGCCCCGACCATCGATCGGGTTTCATAACTAGCGGTAAAACGCGAATCGTTTGAACTTTATTAAAAATGAATGAAAATTTCCTCGACATTGTTCCAGTTGCAGACCGTACAGTGACACTAAGGACTGTCTAGCTGACCCCATAATCTAGTCTGCCTATGACATATATCTCTACGGAGCATCGTTGTGTTCAATAAATTTGTCTTTTTGGAATTGTCCAGCCTGGCCTTTGACAGCATTTTTTATGTTAGAGAATTACGGCTGTGTGCGGGGTCACTTACATACCACTAGATGGACATTGACCTGAGTAGTCTTATTACTCATGATATAATATAAATAATAAAGAAAACTACCCCATGGACCAGAACCCATATCAATATGTAATTACATTCACCCAACAACGGAAATTCCCTGTCATATTTTTACATCAAAAGAATAGTTGACTCCAATAATTACACCACATCTCCCCTCACCACCCTATGTTCTCATCAATACCTACACACAAAACACCAGACAAAACTAAAATCACCCACACCACACCACGCTCATTAGCCATCTTCCTCTATAAAATGTATCAATTTTTTATATTTTCCTCTTTATCTCAAGAGTGCAGGATTTTATCGAGTTTTTCACGTCATGTTTTCCTCCCGCCAACACACACCCATGAGTCATCATCAATACCCCCCGCGGCTTCTCCCTTAAAAAACCCCACCGACCACATAACGACATCGTACATGGTTTTTTTTCGTCACCCCTATATTCTCATCAATACCTACACACAAAACATCAGACAAAAACAAAATCAACACCACACCACACCCCGGCTGCCAGCTACACGCCAACCCACACCCATGAGTCATCACCGCGCCAGCTAAAATCCTGTCCTATTACTTGTAACAACCCCAGTCCCGCTTGTACCACTACATCAACTCAGTTGTTATCAACCAATATTCCATAGATAATCACCCAGACGCTGTCTATAAACAACCACCACCGTAGAAGAAAAGAGCTACAAAGCGTCTGAACCTAGAGATTTAGATTGATATTTCATCGGGGAAATTAATAAAACTATTATAGTTACAGACTCGCCAAGTAATCCGAAACGACTGTGCTCGGACTCTGAGAGCTCCTAGTCGTATGGCAGGCACGACCGTAGTAGTGAGGTTAGACGTCAGCAACCCTATCCTACATCAACTATTCCATAGACAAGCACCCGGGACGCTAACGATGTGTTTCTCTTTATCAATAAAAATATAAAATGTATTTAGACTTGTGTTTTTTCTTTATCGTATATACGTATATATATATTGTATATGTTGTCTACCTGTTGTAAAATATATATTGTATGTATATATGTATATATATATATATATATATATATATATATATATATATATATATATATATATATATATATATATATATATATATATATATATATATATATATATATATATATAGTATGACTAAAAAACATAACAACACTTAAAATACAACCTACCTACTAACCGCCATTATTGCTCTAATATGTTTCCTTATATAAATGTCACGCGGCACCTGCACTATCGATCGGTATATTTTACTATATAAAAGTCATGCGCCACCTGCACAATCCTAATCGAAACGTGCATAACATACTACTCATAAACCAAAGACTTTTATGTGATATTTGCTTGGTTTACTTGGATTATACTGCTTATATTGCCATCTGCATTTATACCCTATTACCATTTCATCCAAATTGAGATTTTGGAATGGGTAAAAGGCACTCTGAAATTTTTGCAACAACATGTTCATAAAAGGTTCATTCTTTTCTTTTCCTTGTGAATTTTCATCAGAGGCATGAAGCATTGTATGATATAATGCTTCAAATCTACTTCTTGAAAACATCTGACGAAACCAAGGAGTATAAAATTCTACAGATGTAGACCAGTAGTCGCGAATGCATGGTCTTTTCTGAATCCCAATATTTATTAGGACAGCAATAAACTTATCAAGTTCATGGCGTGTGACTTCTGTCCACCGAGAAAACAATGAATATTGTTTCGCAGGGTTATTTTGAATACATTTGAGTCTGGCATAATCATTGATGCACTGGCACATAAAATCTTTAAACTGATCTGTAAACAAAACATTGAAACATTTCAATGGGGTTGACAGGTCAAGCCCCTCAGTCACACCTGGTGTTCTCTTTGGACAAAATCGAAATGCATTTTGTGTCATGCCCTCAGCAATTTCTAACCACTCTGGGACATCTTGTGAGGATGCACCTGCCTCTAGACTTATGGCAGTTCTCGTAGCTTTACTGTTGGTCAGAATGGGGTTTTTACCCCTTCCTTTTCCTTTAGTGACTGAAAGTTTAGCTCTTTTTATACCAGCCCTACCTGATGCATGTTCAATAAGCTGATCGGCATCGCCGTCAGAATAATCACTTTCATGAATATTCTGACTCAAAGTCTTTACAACGTCTTCATCGGAATCACTAAACCTAACTTCTAAATCAGTGTCGCTCGAGTTATCTTCTGTCCACTGAGAAATAAGCACTCGTGCTTGCTCAGCTGAAAGCCGGTGTTTAGAAGAAGAATCTCGATCCATTTTGTTTGTAAACAAAGGATTAGAAATGGATACAAAACACACAATTTTAGCTTCACAAATTTTTTTTCGCTCACAAACGTCCATAAACATGTGCGGGATGTAATGAAATGATTTAAAAACCGGCTAGTTGCTAGGTATTTTATAACTTTCCGTTCAAATTCGACATATATCACATTGGCGCGTCACGCGTCACTTGTCGGAACGGAAGTCCTATCTGGCGCGTGACGCGCCAGTTTGGACGGAATGAGCTAGGTGACCAGCTCCTTTCCTCGCTGCCTTTTCCTCGAACTAACGAGCATAGTCAGGTAGCCATTTAATGCTGGTAAGACTGGAACCTGACGTCACCGTGTTTGTAAACAGGTACATTCGCCGTGAGAGAGGCCAGCACCCAAACCACTCTGTCAATTTATTGCGCGCCCCATTCTTAACCCTTAGAAAAATGAAGTTCGTTCGTTCGTTCGTTCAATCGCGCGCTCTAGATCAGGTGTTCTCAATCTTCTTTAGTTTATGGCCTCGTTCTGAACCACATTTACCTCTGTGCCCCCTCCCCCTTCATAGTCACTGCTAGTTGGAAAGAAATGTACTTTACCATCTTACTGTAGTCCTTTTGAAATACAGCATGGCCTTCAGGGAGCAACACGGCACACGTTGATAACCACTGCTCTAGATAATAGTACTTTGTAATATTTTATTATGTCAAACTTTTTTTTATCATTCAGGAGAAAGTTACGTGCCATTGAGGTAATTTCAAGTCTACTACACTGTCGTTGTACTGGTATATTCCATCTCTACTTCAGCTTGTTTTGAGAAAAATAGTTCAAGGTTTCCGAGTTACTTGTTGAAAAGAAGGGTATGTCACATTTACATGAAATTTTATATGCCGATCCGATCGAACTGTTAACTGTAAGATATTGTATAGGATAATAGATTAAACTATAAGAGGTCGATTTATGACCTCAAGTCAATTTTTGCCTAAAGTGGAGATGGAATGAAGCACTACTAAGTCCACGTACATGCACATTCATTGTTTAACACTTGTTTTGTTCATGAAATCTTGTACAAAATGCATTAGAGACTACATTACCTTTTGTTTGTTTGTTTTGTTTTGTTTTTGTGAAAAGGAGGAAAAAGTAACTCTAAAGCAGATACTGCTGTAGGGGAGTGAAGTGTTAGAGACTTCACTATTCTAGGTTAAACATCTAAATCAATAAATAATTCACCAAGGTATGTTTCAGGCACTCGTGAGAAATAAAGAAGTAGAAGACTAGACAACAACAAAAAAACAACAGAAGTGATAGACTTACCGGGAATCGAATCCAGGACCTTCCGAACGACACCACCGCCTAGCTACGGGAGCGAACCGTTACTATCCTCTCTGCCAACTAGACACCATCTCTTTAATAGTGCTTACTGCACAGAGATCATTAGCTCGATCTCTCCACGTAACCCGGAAATGTACCTAATGATGACCCAGACTAATTATAGACACAATCACTTCTGCTTATAGGTTCAGCATCGAGAGGTGGGTGACTAGATCCCTTCCTCGCTGCCTTTGCCTTTCCTAACTCACGAGCAGTCATTGACCCATTTAATACAGGGTAGACTGGAGCGTGACGCTAACATGAATCGAACCCGGCATCTTTGTAGCGAGAGACCAGAGCTCTTACCACTCTGCCAATAGGACGCTCTTTCAAGTGCAACGCGACTAAACATACCTGTTTAATGTGATGGGTGTGAAACAAAATTCGAGAAAAGGTGATTCGTCTTACGAGGACAAAAGACAAAGAAAATAGCCAACGTTACGGCCACAAGGCCTTCGTCAGGGAAAGGAAAGAAGGTGAAGGCTAAAGAACACTTAAGAACCTAAATAAATATAAAGATTAAACCTAGGTACTTCCCTGAAGGCATCGAAGTCCTAACACTTTTGCTGCCCGCGAACGGACGAGCGTGTCCGGAAAAGGACTGTTTAATGTGAACACAGCATAATCAATGCTGGACCAAAACAGGCGACTGTCACCAGAGCCGGCTTTTGTGCGGGATGCGAACGGTGCGGCCGCACAGCGCCGTCTTTAATGAAGAGCTGATTTTTTTTTTTTTAAACTGAATGATGCTTTCTGGGAAACCTGTGCCAGAACAGAGGGATCAACAACAAAAGCAACAGAAGATAGAGGTGAAGGAGTCTTTCCGAGCTTTTGCAATTGCAAACAAAAAAGCTGTCAGTCGCAATTGGAAAATTCTCAAGTAACTTTAGGGCAGAGGCCTTAAAAACACTGCAGCAGAAGTCATAATGACAGAAGAGATAGTGGTTGAGTGTATACTTAAAGCTGATGAACTGGTCAGATACAGGCACCTTAAAGTAATATTTACCCGTGTGTTTAGTGTGTTATAATTCAGTAGTATAAAATTGACTTTTTATAAGTGAACAACACAGTGCCGTTTTTAATGGGACGCCGAAATTTAAAAAAAAAAAATGCGGATCAAGAAGTGTGATCCAACTCAATAATGTAACATTGACCCTTTTTAAATGAACGATACAATACGGCGCAGGACTTAGGTGGCTGGTGGGGGAGGGGGGCGGGGGGTGTGCCAAAACGAGACCTCGTACTGCCCTGACAAATCCCCAGAGCCGGCTCTGACTATCACTATGGACAGGGTGAGATAGATCAAGGGGGGCAACTATGTGGGCAATACACTCAACCCCAGATATCCGCGAGAGTTCGATTTTTCAAAAACCTCTCGTATCACGAAATTTGCATCAATGGAGCTTACAAAGCTGTATATAAACGCTGTCGTGTACTAATATTAATGTAAAGACCAAACGCCTGTTTGTCTTCAAATATGATTGGATGTTCGCCCCGAAAGATATGATGCTCTCTAGGAAACCTTTGCAGTAAACAGGAGAAGAGGACCGACTACGAAACGAGGAAAAAAAAAATAATGAAAATATGCAAGGTTATGCTAATCAAAAGTGACTAAAACGCATTTTATAAATAAATATGTTTATTTTTTGTTTTTATTATTGCACTTAACTGATAAGTTAAAAGTTTTAAAATGTTACACATACCTAATCAAAAGCAGAATCTGTATCAGTATCCATCGCAGAAGGGAGTGCAGCTCCTGAAGCTCGTGCATGATTGTCTGAATCTTCTACCGGAAGAGGCTGAAAATTGAGATTCTGAAGGCAGAGAAACACTGCAGCAGGACAGACTCATGAACACCTCTAGTTTTGGTCGGTGTGCCTCTGTCCTCTTCTGCGTCAGTATTTGGTTATATGGGACAACTGCATTACGGACATTTCGTCTCATCGGGAACCGACGCGTACAGTTGGCGCCAAAATTCTGCAAATACGCGATGCTATCTTCAGCACCTTCTGCAGGTTAGGAATGGTTAACAGATCCACCATAGGCCTAGACTGCGGCACAATTGCCTTAATGTCCTTTTTCGCGCAGATGGTGCGCGCTGTGGATTCCTTAATTCCGAATGGGCGCCCTGTGGCCGACGCACCTTCATCCTTTTCAGTTTTTCTAATGATCTCACTATATTTCCTGTACTGAAAGAACGATTTTAATTCTTTTACTGAATTATGGAAAATACTGCACGTCAACGCAATAGAATATATGCCTTGCTTTGAGATATCTTTTTTAAATGGCACTGCAGCGTAAATACTTAGGAAGTTAGACAATTAGTGTACGCAATTATTTTTCCAGGACAATGTGCAATAACTGTTCTCAATATTTATGCTGCAGTGCACTTTAAAACACATTACAAATCAGCGCATTCATTCTATTGTATTCCCGTGCAACATTTATTTTATAATTTTTGGGGAAAAAATACAAATTCAGTTTTGCATACGATTACAGATCACAATACTCAACTCGCATATAACTGAATTTAGTTCGTGAACACAAAATTGAGGGTACAGAATATATTGTCGCGCATAATCGAATTCGCTTGAATGGAACTCACGCAAATAGGTGTTCTTCTTCTTCTTCGTTCTTTCCGACGTCAGTTTGAATATGTTCAAAGAAAGCAGCTTGAAACTGTTGGTATCTCCGTTGAGTTTTTTCAAGGAAAAGTATTGTTGATTGCCAAATGCGCTGTCTCTGTTTCTCATACGTTGGAAAACATTGCATACCTCCAGCCGATGGAGGATATAAGAGATAGCAGAGCCCAGCAACAAGCCGAGATATTCAAGGGGCTGATAGACCACCTAAAGTGCCAGAGAATAAATGGTCTTGGGACGAGAAGACTGAAGCGAAACTTCTTTGTAGTAACTGTCAAGGATTGCATCCCCTGCTTTGCAGTAGTAGTGGTCCATAATGGCCAAAACTAAAGAGTATCTAAATGTATCGTCAAAGATTTCTACCTTCGCACAAGATTACTCTTGGCAGAGATGTAGATAGATGTGTAAAGACGCTTCTATCCCTAGGGAGCATTCACAAGATAGTTCAGAAGTCAAGAACAATGCTGCTTTGAACTGAACGTTTGTTAACTTATATCTGTCCGTCGTTAGTTTTAGGAAAGTATTTTGGAGATGTTAAACTTGCTGGAATGGATCACCTTATTGGAAAGATGGAAAGATTGAAAGAAATTGTTTTACTGTACAAATTGTGTTATAACATAACTCTTTCCACAAGGCCATATGATTGTAAGGAAGCAAATCATGGACTGTGATTTTTATGAGTAACCACATCTTGTCTGGTCTGTCTCATTTTACCTCCTGACTGGATAGAGAGTCAGTGAGCGATACTACGTGGGTTATATATATTATATTTCACGTTATATCCTGCCTTTAAGAGTTTACTAAATTCTACGTGCCTAAGCCAGCTGGAGGAAGCTTTTGTTTTTCTGAGCCCTTGTGAAATGTCAGAGGATCTTCAACAGTGCCACCTTTAAGATTGGAAGAACCACAGTTGTGGGATTCGTTCCAGTTCCATTGCTGGGCCAGGCCAAGAAGAACATTTCGAAGATAAATAGCCTTGTTTGGGGCTACTTGACTTTACAAAAAACCATACCACACAAAAGAAATTAAAAACTTAAGATTATAAGAATCTAAAGACTATGGAACATATAACATACGAGTTATTCTCTACAAGCGAACATTGAAATGATGACACAAGTCTATTGTGGTGAAGTGGGATGTTATAAATATTTATAGGGGACTTAGTGTACTGACTGAGATCAGCTGTGAAGGTATCTATATCTATTAAGAGTAGTGTATTATAGATAACCTTACTTGCTACCACATATCTATATATATCTCAGTCAGAATTATTCTGGAATAGTGTGATGACTACGTTATGTGTCTAGGGTATGTGTATGATGAAGTGTAAGTCACAACAACAGACAGATAAACAATTAAATTTAATCCACTACTCTTGACAACACTGTGACACTCACATACATATAACACTCTATGAGAATATCTTAAGGAGTCACTGATAACTTTTCAAATAACAATATGTATTCATTGTTGTCATAAAGGTATATGTGTCCTGATTCAAATACAAAGGAACCAGGAATCACAATCAATTTTAATTACAAGTATATGTACAGACTTTATCAATATGAATATTGTAGTGACATATATTATTAAAAATATCCTATGTGTGTCAGTTGTGTAGTGGTAATATGAGGTAATACGGGTTTTGTTTTGTTCAAGCTCTGTTGGTATTTGTCATCATGACTTCAATAGTTTGTCTTTTGGGACTAGTATTGGAGATGTTCTCAGTTCCTGATATTAAGACAATTAAATTCCCCTCTGAATGTTATTTTTACAAAGTCATTTCAAGATGAGGGGACATAATGTTGAGCTCAGCTGGCCAAATCAGCTTATCTTGCGTGATGGCGGCAGGAAAGGACTCCTCTGCTCGAATTCTCCCCTGGGCTCTGGAGACACCTCACTGATAGCTAAAAAGACCAAGGAGTATGCTGTCCGACTCTGGATTCAGCAAAGCTCTGACCAGGTGCTGCTCAGTACCATCAAGACCACGGTCCCACAATTCATAGAATAAACACAGATACGTTGATTAGCAATGAATTCTGGCACATTTACTGGCACAAATTCCCATCTGCTTATGTTCCAGGCTTTTATTTAGCAAAATATGAGCTGGCTTCAACGCACTGTTGCTTTATCAAGCTTATTTAAACAAGTGGTTTCGAACTAACGCTCCCAAGTGATTATATCAGCGAGTCTGGCCAATCGAGCCACGTTTCGACAAGTGTTTGAAAAATGTTACCTTCCTACGTCTCCCTAACAACCAAGATAGTATTTATAGCCCGACCAATCGTGGTTAGTCTTTCATTTGTTGCGCTCCAATCAATTTGGAGTTTACATGGTAGGCTATTTCTGTAACGTAAGGTTTTTTCAAACACGTTATAAAAAAATTTTATGAGCAGAAATGATTTCATGTTGTCAGGCATCCCCACTATTTTATTTTGGTTATAATTTATTAATTCCTGGACTATTTGCGTAACGTTTTTCATATTCTTTGTCAGCAAGCCCTAAGGAACCCAAATATCCAAATTTAAAAGAGCTACGTGGCTGCGTTCAAAATATGCAATTTCTTCTACCTCCTGTTTCGAAGATGTGCTGTCTGGGTACTGTAATGTTTTCAAACGTAAACCCATCTATTGTTATCTTTCCTAATAAGCGTTTTTTATGATTTTAAAACCTAACTCTGGGAAGGGTAGTGAATTTATCACTGTCCGTCTGAAAAAAAGTTAGTGCATGTAGTCTTACACGCGTGATGGCAGCATTTGTGTATCGCGCGACGCGTGTTTAGTGTTCGGCTTTCTGCCTCTCCCTTCTCGCTATCCTTTAGTCCATCTGTCTTTTGTTTTTGGTAACATAGTGTAGAAAAAGACATGAATGGAATTTAAAATTTAGGTCAACTTGCATATTTCAAGGTTTTTCTTAGAAAGGCAGCACATTTTATTGTGTGTTTGGGAAACGCGTGTATGTTGCAGAAGGCCTTTAATATCAACGTGAAACGTTACAATTTGCCGACGAAGTAGAAAAGAAGGGGATTTCGAGTACTGTCATTGTGACAGCACTGTTCTTTACCATTCTTCTTCCTTTATTTATTATATGTATTTATTAGGCTTTTTATTTACTTGATAATTTATATATGTGGATTAGAATATTCCACGACATCTCCCCTCTTAAAACAGACATTATATGTCAGTCCTTTATTCTATATACATATAGAGAAATTTATTATTAGTTCTGGGGTTTACGGTGATTCTCATCACACGGATGGCGGCTTAAAAAATCCGCTCCCAAATTGGTTTTTCCAGATATATACTCAATGCTAAAATTATATGGAGCCAAAAGTAAAGACCATCGGAGTAACCTGGAGTTCTCATGCCTAGCCTGTGCTAGAAACGATAAAGGTTTGTGGTCTGTTTGCAACTTAAATGCCTTCCCATATAGATAAATATTGAATTTCTTTATCGCCCATATTACTGCAAGACATTCTTTTTCGCTAGTTGAGTAGTTGATTTCAGCTTTATTCAACTTTCTGCTAGCATATGCCACTGGGCTTAATTCCCCATCCAATGCATCTGATTTCTGTAGTAGAGTTGCACCTAACCCAATATTACTTGCATCCGTCCTTACTATGAATTCTTGACTTAAGTCAGGTAATTTCAAAATGGGTTTACTTGTGAGCTTTTCCTTCAATTCTTGGTAAGCCATTTCACATTGTGGGGTCCATGTAATGCGATCTGGATGTCCTTTACGTGTCAAATCAGTTAACGGTGCACATATGGAATTAAAGTTCCTGATATACTTCTGGTAGAAACCACATAATGAGACAAAAGATCTCACGTCCTTCTTGGTTTGTGGTCTCGGGGCTTTCTGTAGTTTCTCTAAATTCTTTGGGTCAGGGGTCATGTTTCCCTGATAAACTGTGTGTCCCAAAAATTCCAATTCTTTACATCCAACGCAACATTTGGTGGGTCGGGCTGTTAAATTTGCCTCCCTAAGTCGATTAAACAGCATGTTCAGAGAGTCAATGTGTTCCTCAAATGTTTCTGTGGCTATCAGGATATCATCCATGAAATTTGTTATACATGGAGTATTCAGAGGGCCCAATAATTTTCTCATCATTCTAGAGAAGACACTAGGCGCATTCTTCAATCCAAATGGCAATCTATTAAACTCATAGTGTCCTTCTGAGGTACTAAAAGCTAGGTATGGTCTAACCTCAGGCTTTACTGGAATCTGATAGTATCCTTTACTCAGATCCACTTTTGAGAAATATTTAGCTTTATTTAGCCTGGCAAACAGCTGATTTGTATCCGGCAATGGATCCACCTGTCCTTCTGTAATAGCATTCAGTCTCCTGTAATCTATACAGAGTCTATGTTCTCCAGAGGGCTTCCTTAAGAGTACAACACCGGAACTATACGAAGATTCACTGTGTGAAATAATTCCTTCCTTCAATAGATAGTCTATCTCTTCCTTCAAAGCTTTTTCCTTAGCAAACGGAATCGAATATGGTTTCATACAGACAGGTGTGGAGTCTATTAGTTTCATATCATATTCCAATAGGTTTGTATGCCCTGGTCGGTCTGTTAACACCTCTGCATGATTATTTAGAACCTGTTGCACTCTCTCTTTCTGAGTTTTCGTTAAATGTGTACTGATTTTCACCTGTGCTGCTGTCTCACAGGGGTGTAATGGATATTCAAATGATGAAAGTGGTTCCTTTTTCATCTCCATGGCGATGGACAAGGTCAACAAGTGTGTCTCTTCCTGATGTTCTCTTTCCAAATATTTCTTCAGGAGATTCACATGATAGATTTTTTTTTTCCCCTTCTTATCTATCTTATAATTTGTTCTAGACACCTTCTCTAAAACTGTATATGGACCCTGCCATCCAATTTGTAACTTATTCTGACTCCCGGGCAAAAGAAGCAGTACCTTCTCTCCCACAGCCAAATCTCTGTCTTTCGCCTTCCTGTTATAATAGGCAGCATGTTTCTTCCTGGCTTGTTTCAAATTTTCATTGGCAAGTTTCCAGCCAGTTTTTAACCGAGTGGTCAGCTCATTCACATATTGGTATGAAGATGTAATGTTTTCCTCTGCCTTTTCATCAGTCCACGTTCTTAACAAAGCTACATATGGACCTTTAATTGTGTGGACCTATTTGTCCATGCACCGGTATGGTCTCTTCCACTCGAAGCTTTGTAGTGATGATTTTTCCTCCCAGAATTATCATTCACAAAACGACCGCTACCAATTCTTCTTTTGGGGCTTTCTCCCCACTTAAAATTCTTGATGAGAGATTTCCTCTCTACATCTTCTTCCTCCAGTTTGTTTAAGTCCGATTGAGGGATTGTCGGCTTATCCTGGGGTAAGACATCCTTTTGCACTCTCCGCATAGTGGCCATTGTAAAACAGTTAAGTGAAGCTTGTCCGTGAAAAGGGGCTTCCCATTCCATTTGGTCCACTTTATCAAATCTATTTTTCTTTTTATTTTTTTATTATCAGGCCTAATTTTGCCCCGTGGCGTGTCCAGGTCCTGATCAATGTTCCCACTTGTGGGTGTTCCCTCATGTGCTATGCTACACCTTTCTACAAAATTCTCAATGTCCCATCTTGCTTTGGGCCAATAATAATTGTGAGCCACCTTTTGAATGATGGTACCTATCTTCTCATGGTCCCCATCTGGTTTCACATGTAGGCTCCTTATTAAGTCTGCCCTATATCTTTTAGGAAGTACCAGTTGTCCCTGACCTTTGGATCTAGCTCCAGTCTTCCTATACATCAACTTGTTTTTCATGTAAAAATCTCCCTTGCCTGGAGTTGTATGACAAGTTGACAATTTTCTGAAACAAGGCTTGAGTGTTTTATCCCCAGCCTGTGCCTTCCTCATCTCTTCTGGAGTGGTATCTAACATAATATCCTCCTCCTGTCTTGAGGTCGACCTGACCTGAAGGGTTGCCATATACACAGGTTTCCTTCTGCAACGGTCAGTGTCATGATTGTCCATCTGACAATTCTTACACCACCTTTTTTCCTTGGTTGAAAGATTTTCTTTCATCATATTTCCTTTCATCGAATTGTGGGAATTTATTTTTATTTTCATACCGTGGCCTATCAAATTGGTGCTTACCTTTATTTTGATCCCTAGGATCAAATTTATTAAAGTTCTGTGGTGCCCTAAAGTTATCCACTTGTTTCTTTTTATTACCTGTTACCTCTGCTTGAGCTGCTTGATACCTTTCAGCAACATTTAGCAACTCACCCAGCCTCTCTGCACCTTGTTCCATGAGAAACTTTCTCAGGTCTGGAGCCATGGACTCTCTTAATTGCTCTATAAGGACCATTTCCTTAAGATCTTGGGTTTTCCCCAGAGAAGTCCATTTCTCCAAGTATGTCTCTATTCGTGCAGAGAACTGGTGATAGGTTTCACCTGACAGTAGTTTAGCATTCCTAAATTTTTTCCTATAAAATTCTGCATTCTTTTCATACCTTAACAAAAGAGCCTGCTTTAGCATGTCATAATTTTCCTGATCACCTCTGCTCATTTTTGCAAAAACTTCATAAGCTGCCCCACGAAGTCCCTGAGATAACTTTAAGCTCCACCTTTCTCTCTCTAACCCATACGTGGTAGCTAATAGTTCATACCTATTTAGGTAGCTCTCTATATCATCGTCTTTCTCAACAAAATGATCTAAATGAAAATTCATAGCTGAGGTTGAGGCTCCTTGGCTAGCAGTGGCATCAGAGGCAAAGGGACTGGCACCATTTTCAGGAGCATGGCCTTGAAACTCAAATTCCCTGAGTCGTAACTCATGTTCCCTTTGTAATCTCTTATCTTCTGCTTCCCTTTCTGCAGCTAATTTCTTGTCTTCCCTTTCGGCAGTCAATCTTCTTTCTTCTGCTTCCAATTTCTTAGCCTCTTTGTCAGCCTCAATCTGCAACCTCTTAGTCTCAGCCTCAGCTTGCAACCTCTTAGTCTCAGCCTCTAACTTTCTTTCGGCCTCTTTTTCTAATCTTCTTTCTTCGCGTTCAATAAATTTGTCACATTCCGTAGTGACATAGGCAACCATAACTTGCCCATCTAATCCTAACTCTTTTGTAGTCTGTACAGCAGCAGATCGAAACTTGGCCAGGTCCGCCATTGTCTATCAGGTAAATTTCTACAATGTCTAACCAACAATTTAATCTCTAAATATATCTAATGGACAACACAGGCACCGTGAGCTCAACCTTATTTAATTCCACCCAAGGATACCTTTTAATTCTTATATTCCCTGAAGTGAATTACCCCCAATATTTTTAATAGGGAAAGATTCAAAATCCCAAGAGCGAGACCCCAATATATGTGGTGAAGTGGGATGTTATAAATATTTATAGGGGACTTAGTGTACTGACAGAGATCAGCTGTGAAGGTATCTATATCTATTAAGAGTAGTGTATTATAGATAACCTTACTTGCTACCACATATCTATATATCTCAGTCAGAATTATTCTGGAATAGTGTGATGACTACGTTATGTGTCTAGGGTATGTGTATGATGAAGTGTAAGTCACAACAACAGACAGATAAACAATTAAATTTAATCCACTACTCTTGACAACACTGTGACACTCACATACATATAACACTCTATGAGAATATCTTAAGGAGTCACTGATAACTTTTCAAATAACAATATGTATTCATTGTTGTCATAAAGGTATATGTGTCCTGATTCAAATACAAAGGAACCAGGAATCACAATCAATTTTAATTACAAGTATATGTACAGACTTTATCAATATGAATATTGTAGTGACATATATTATTAAAAATATCCTATGTGTGTCAGTTGTGTAGTGGTAATATGAGGTAATACTGGTTTTATTTTGTTCAAGCTCTGTTGGTATTTGTCATCATGACTTCAATAGTTTGTCTTTTGGGACTAGTATTGGAGATGTTCTCAGTTCCTGATATTAAGACAATTAAATTCCCCTCTGAATGTTATTTTTACAAAGTCATTTCAAGATGAGGGGACATAATGTTGAGCTCAGCTGGCCAAATCAGCTTATCTTGCGTGATGGCGGCAGGAAAGGACTCCTCTGCTCGAATTCTCCCCTGGGCTCTGGAGACACCTCACTGATAGCTAAAAAGACCAAGGAGTATGCTGTCCGACTCTGGATTCAGCAAAGCTCTGACCAGGTGCTGCTCAGTACCATCAAGACCACGGTCCCACAATTCATAGAATAAACACAGATACGTTGATTAGCAATGAATTCTGGCACATTTACTGGCACAAATTCCCATCTGCTTATGTTCCAGGCTTTTATTTAGCAAAATATGAGCTGGCTTCAACGCACTGTTGCTTTATCAAGCTTATTTAAACAAGTGGTTTCGAACTAACGCTCCCAAGTGATTATATCAGCGAGTCTGGCCAATCGAGCCACGTTTCGACAAGTGTTTGAAAAATGTTACCTTCCTACGTCTCCCTAACAACCAAGATAGTATTTATAGCCCGACCAATCGTGGTTAGTCTTTCATTTGTTGCGCTCCAATCAATTTGGAGTTTACATGGTAGGCTATTTCTGTAACGTAAGGTTTTTTCAAACATGTTATAAAAAAATTTTATGAGCAGAAATGATTTCATGTTGTCAGGCATCCCCACTATTTTATTTTGGTTATAATTTATTAATTCCTGGACTATTTGCGTAACGTTTTTCATATTCTTTGTCAGCAAGCCCTAAGGAACCCAAATATCCAAATTTAAAAGAGCTACGTGGCTGCGTTCAAAATATGCAATTTCTTCTACCTCCTGTTTCGAAGATGTGCTGTCTGGGTACTGTAATGTTTTCAAACGTAAACCCATCTATTGTTATCTTTCCTAATAAGCGTTTTTTATGATTTTAAAACCTAACTCTGGGAAGGGTAGTGAATTTATCACTGTCCGTCTGAAAAAAAGTTAGTGCATGTAGTCTTACACGCGTGATGGCAGCATTTGTGTATCGCGCGACGCGTGTTTAGTGTTCGGCTTTCTGCCTCTCCCTTCTCGCTATCCTTTAGTCCATCTGTCTTTTGTTTTTGGTAACATAGTGTAGAAAAAGACATGAATGGAATTTAAAATTTAGGTCAACTTGCATATTTCAAGGTTTTTCTTAGAAAGGCAGCACATTTTATTGTGTGTTTGGGAAACGCGTGTATGTTGCAGAAGGCCTTTAATATCAACGTGAAACGTTACAATTTGCCGACGAAGTAGAAAAGAAGGGGATTTCGAGTACTGTCATTGTGACAGCACTGTTCTTTACCATTCTTCTTCCTTTATTTATTATATGTATTTATTAGGCTTTTTATTTACTTGATAATTTATATATGTGGATTAGAATATTCCACGACATCTATGGTGTTAAAGAACATAGCAAATGCCATTATAAATTGTGATATAATAATATTAAAATTTGTTCAAGTTTAGCACAGAAGAAAGACAGTTTTCATCAAAGATAAAAAAAAAACAGATGAAGATGAACTTTAATTAACTTTAAATGTAATATTAAACTTGACAGTGAAACCAACCATATATTTTGAATCAATTTGAGTTTATTTGAAAATTAGCCAACAGAACAAAGGAAGATCCTGTACACAAATAAATTATAAATTGTACCAACAGTCTTTATTGAATTATTTCAGTGTGGGTCATAATTCTTGTTGTTTAGTTAATTACCCCTTGCAGAGTCAGTGTCTAAGATTAGTCAGGAGAGGGGCACCATAGGAACCTAAGATAGTACATTACCATCTCATCTGGGAACCTATACGAGCTTGACTTTACCTTTGATGTCGATACACCATTACTCTTTTCAGAGAATGGGGTATTTCTTGTAAGACAAGTCTCTTATCTGGCACTATCCTGGTACCATCTGACACATCTATTTGTCCAGGATTTTATCATCATCATTATATCTTTCCTCTCGCTACAAACATATATTAAATATTTTGGCTCGTACGTTTGCTTTCATACATATACAAACTGAATCGACTATGATTGTTTAGTTTTAAAACAACGTGTAACAAATTTATTAATGAATTACTTTAACAGTTAAAATAAGGAGGGAATGATGCTGTAAATACAAGTTTTCGTCACGAAGACGTAGGTGAGGATTTATCAAAGTCCGTTGCTTTCGCCTTTTTACAAGAAAACGTAACTCTAGGTGAGTCCTGTCGCCGTGATTTTCGTCACTTCTTGGTGATGAGTGTACTTCTCTCACACGAGTGGCGTAGTAATTTCAGTACTTCGAACCGTCTGATAGCTTGTAACCACAAACAGTTTAGACAAAATAGAAAACAAATGTCTCTACTAAGTACATTTGTAGGCTGCCAATTAAGAGACGCATTCTCGCTGTCCACCCACCAATGTAAATCTCTCAGAAGAATTAAATTCCCGAGTACACAGTGTAGCTCAGGGAAGATGAATAAAATTAACCCTATTCCTCTGGGTATTAACTGGGAAAATGTGTCTGGACAGCGTGAATAATGGGTTGCCTTAGTCACTCTTTACAAAGTGCATATATCTCACAAAATATTATACAATTTAGGCACATGTGATGCAATCATCAGTCATCCTGCACTGTTTGAAGTCTGTGTTCACCTCTGCTGTCGGTTTTCCGCACGACTAGTCAGAATAACGCACCAGCGCTTGCTGTAGTGGTTTATGAATTTACTAGTTTCATATGCTGAGGTTGCCAGCCTCATGAATAACCACTTAGTAAGAAAACATGTCAAATTTACATTTGTAAAATAATTGTTACACTTACCCTAAAGTTTTGGGAATACACAATCTCCTCGCGCAGGTTAGAATGGGCACGAGCAATTTAGGTTATATGCTCTAGAACCACTTGGTCTGGAAATTTTGAATCTCTTTTATGAGGTGTGAATCTGGGAAACACTTGGTCTGGGAAAGTTTTTCTTATGACGGGTGATCCAATTCCTAGGTTTCCAGTCTTCGTATTTAAGTCCTGGTCCCTTACGTTTTTCAGTCTCTGTATTTATACAGGCGGACTTACTTTTTAAGGTTTTAAGTTTCCCAAATACTTCGATCTGTCACTTATAATATAGGAATTCTAGTCCGATGTCTCACTGGCTTCTGGGAGTCGCTCATATGATGTGCGCTGCAGTCTCTCTGTTCTGTGTCTCTGATTTCACTACATAATATGTGCAGTTCTCAGTTCACATCACAGATTGTGCTTCCGTCGAACGTTCCAATATGATCCATAGTTTATTCCGGCTTCTCATTTTTATCCAATCGCAAGCTCTTTAGCACTGGGTTAGGGTGTTTAATTCCAAAATACCCCCCCCCCTTTTCGTGTTTTAAAATATTAAATTTAATAATCCAATGCGTGGCCTCTTTCAAATCATGCGGTAATATTTCCGCCCACTCAAAACATGTGACCATGTTTGCCTAGCGTAATGTCTTCCCAGATGGATTATCTGTAACAATCATCAGGGATTGTCCCGCAAAAAATCGATTAACGCATCTACCCTCTGTGTAATCTGCCAGACAAACATACACCGACGTTGGCAACCCAGGCAGACAATCTTGGGTTCTTTTCATGTCGATTGGACAAGACCGTATTGTCACCAGCTTTTCACCTGGTGTCAAATGTTGGACCGACTCGTTTCAAAAGATTGTCAGACTGAGAGAATAGATAAGCGTATGACCGGTATAATTACCTGGTATTATCGCATTTACCTTGTGGAACGTAAACAATTCTGCGTGTAAAGCAGATACGCCAGTAGGGGAGTAAAATGTTAGAGACTTCACTCTACTAGTTCCAGCAAAGAGAGTAAAAAGAATGAAAAGGCATGATTTATGCCAAATAAAAGCGATTGGTGAGAAAAATGAAGAAAAAGAAATGATACTGCCGTTGTGGCTAAAGGTGTGAGAGAGCCACCAAAAGAACACGTACAGACGTTTTGTGACAGTAACAATCAAAACAAAGATGAGAGCATACTCCACCAATTCAATATCAACAGCTAAGCCCATCTACATTGCGCACAAGCTACCAGTTTCGAAACAACACCGCTTTTCTGATAAAATAAAGATAGGAAACATTCCAGGTGTTGCGAGAAAGAACAGAAAGATGAGTCCTAACCACCGAATACACAGAGAAACATTACCTACGCAACAGCTGGATTCATATGCCAAAACAGAGGGATCAACAACAAAAGCAACAGAAGATGGAGGGAAAGGAGTCTTTCCGAGCTTTAGCAATTGCATACAAAAAAGCTGTCAGTCGCAATTGGAAAATTCTCAAGTAACTTTAGAGCAGAGGCAGAGGCCTTAAAAACACTGCAGCAGAAGTCATAATGAAAGAATAGATAGTGGTTGAGTGTACACTTAAAGCTGATGAACTGGCCAGATACAGGCGCCTTAAAGTAATCTTTACCCACAGCCACAGAGCAAATTAGATGCAGCCTGAAGGAAGAAAACACCCGTGTGTTACCGGGTTCCGAAAGGGGAGCAAAGAATAGTAACACTGTACCCAACCATGCACGTCGTAAAAAGCGACTAAGGGGGGTTGGGAATGGGGCTGGTTACCCTATCCCGCAAAAAAACTTTTACCAAAAAACTTCATCAAACATGGACAAGTCAAATACAGAATATAAATCAATTCAGCCGCCCAAGACAGAAGAAAGTCCTCTGGAAAGGTGGCGCATGAAGCAACTCAGAGAAAGCCGAAAGGAGTTTGGGTTGCCGACTAACCTTTTTTCGCCTAGGAAAATCTCCAGGATTGGCACTTGAAATGTTCGTACTCTGTGTGAACAAGGGAAAACTGCACAGGTAGCAGCAGAAATGCTAAATTACAGGATTAATATCCTGGGTCTTTGCGAGACACGACGGTTCATAGAGAGAAGGAGATTGATCACAGGAGAAATGGTGTTGTCTTCAGGACATGAGGAGGAAAGAGCCCATTTCAGTGAAGGGGTGGCTCTAATGCTGTCCAAGGAAGCACAGAAGGCACTTATAGAATGGGAAGCAATGGGACCCCGAATTATAACAGCAAGGTTTAAATCAGTCATAAAGAAAGTAAATATAAACATCATCCAGTGTTATGCACCAACAAATGATAAAGAAGAATCTTGTGACAGAGATTATGTAAATAGATTACATATACCCACACGTTTTTGCTTCCACCTTGCTTCCTTATTAGTTATGCACGTTTTGTTAATACAGAACCTTCGTACTTTTATATCTGTCAAACTCATAATTGTAGCCACGCCTATTTTTTTTCTTTTCTCACAGTTTCCTCCCCCCCCACACACACACACACACATCCGTTTGTTCGGAATGTAATTAAGCTGCGGACGAGACGTGATCAAATAGATGATTTACTTGTGGGACCATGTCTAGCGGGCGGCGAAAGTGGCTAATTTAGCTTTCATTCAGAATCTGACCACGAATTTCCCCAAAGGTGTTATATCTCGCACTCGTTGGCGATTTTCTCTCTAATTCATATATATATATATATGAAAACTTAGGAGGAAACTAAGCTTTTGCTAGCTTTCAGCACCAGTGAAGGACACTATACGTTCAACGTGATGCCATTCGGGTTACATAACGCACCAGGAGTCTTCATGTGGCCAAGTCCACTTAACAAAGTGTAGCATAGTCTACTTATATATGTGTATTTCATGATTTTGGATTTAACTCTAAAGTACGTTTATTATCCGCTATGGAAATTTTGCCGAAATGGCCAGAAATATAGAGAGATGACTTCTCGAGAAATACGAAATGTTCCAAAGGTCAGAAGCACCTATTGTGAACGTATGTAAGATGTTATGAAGTGATGGAACTGTTTTATTAGGTCGATAATGATCATAACTAGAGACGAAATAAGTGGACCGAGAACATTATGTATGTAAGAAATATACAGTTAAAATGTATTTTCAAGTATCGGCTAGGTTGTCGAAATAGTGACTGTACGTAGAAAGGATATACATATATAACTATACGAAATCGATTCGTACTACTAAGTACCTAATAGTAAATTCACTGCAGCATGTTGAAATTCATGACAGATATATGTGTGTAATAAAAGAAAGTCGTTTGAAACAATATTGTTGAAGAATCTATACAAGATTTCAGATTCGTCATTTGAATTAATTATATCAAGTTGAAAGTTCTACACAGTAATGGATACGAAAACATATTCAAATACCAACGATTATATTGGAATGGCTAAGCCAGATTTAAAGAGTAAAGTTGGAAAGAAACACGCAATCACAAATAGTAATTCAAAATAATATTTATTTATTGAGCCAATATTTAACCACAAAAGAGAAAGTGAGAATAATCCTAGACAATAAAATAGAACTATAAATCTGGTTCTTAACAGTCGACCAGAGAGAATTATCTGGGATTCTAAGTGCGAAGACGCTTACGTCACGCTCAATAAACAGCAGTCTGAATATCCAATTTTACGATTACCTGATATTACCAAATCCTTTATATTACGGGTCGACGCATCGGGTCAAGGCATCGGGTCAACTCTGCTTCAAGCAGGCGACGATGATCCGAACCTGCTATTCCCAGTGGCATACGGCAGTCGTAAATTGAATAAAGCAGAACGGAACTATTCCACAGTTGAAAGAGGATGTCTGGCACTGGTTCATGGTATAAGGAGACACCATGAATATCTGTACGGAGTATCATTCACGGTGCAGACAGATCATGCCCCGCTGGCGTTTCTTGGTGCGAACAAGGAATTCAATGCGAGGATAATGCGCTGGGCGTTGTTGCTAAGCGTATATTCCTTTCAAGTAGAATACATTCCAGGAAAAGAAAACGCTGGAGCAGACTTTATGAGTTGGAACTGGACAACGAAGGAGGAGGAAGATGAGAGTGAAGAAAACAGTCACCCGGAAGCCACGGTTATAGGTAACTCTATTTCCATAAAATAGACATGAAAATGGTTTCATATCTTTTAAGCGGGGACATACTGTGACAGAGATTATGTAAATAGATTACATATACCCACACGTTTTTGCTTCCACCTTGCTTCCTTATTAGTTATGCACGTTTTGTTAATACAGAACCATCGTATTTTTATATCTGCCAAACTCATACGTTATAAAATTTAACATTTCCAACTACCGATCACTGTGGCGTGACGAGGATTTTTTATCCCGAAAGATTTACATCCCTGACATTCTTTTCTTAAGTATTGGAATTACCAGCTAATGACACTGTGAACACTAGAACGCGCAAATAGTTTCCTACCTTTACTAATTGATGTGAAATAAACAGATACAATTTACAGTAACGAAATAAGCGTTCCTCAAATAACCGGATTAATCAAACTTTGAGGAGCTGGGGCTTATTTTGCCAAAACAACACAAACCCTGGAGTTGCTGTTTGTACCACGAAGATATGTTCCAGACGTTATTAATCAACAAATTAGGTAAGCGCGATTGAAATGGGGCCATATGTTTGTCTGAAGCGAGAGAAAGAATTAATGAACAATTCTTGTATTGTATAACTAATATACTCACTTTGTTTGTTGTTGTTCTTATGTTTGCTAATACTGTTCATTTCAGAATAGATAAACTAGAAACTCTGTTCTTTACAGTATAGCAACATTCTATACCATAGTGCTAACCTTTTGACCTTTTAGGGGTTAATTAACTTCTTCTTGTGGGAACTTGTCTCAACAGAGGGGATTGCACTTATATGTGTATTTCTTTATTAATTATGTAACCTATGATTTTTATATTCTGATATTTGTTTATAATAAATGTTGTGAAGTTTCTTTATGATAAATAAACATTAACATAAAACTTATTACCTGTGTCGGTCAGCTCGTCCTAATATCCCTACCCCATTAATATAGTTTCAAGTTTGTGCGTCTAAATGTCGTCACTTATCTGCGTGTGTGTATGTGAGTGGTTGATAATATATATTAATATATATATAGGTATACTGTCTGATCAACACATTTCTGTTTTAGATATATGCTCGACTAGAGTATCTTCCCAATCTAGGGACAGACTCTACCTTTCACCATTTCACTCGTGAAATCTATTTCTTTACCTTACCTATCACTGAGTACCACCTTTTTCAGTCCTTTTCAGACGGGACCTATCTATCTTAAATACCTATCTAAAATCTACGACATCTGAGAAAGAAGACTTTTACACCAGACTACAAAATGTATTGGACAAAAAGAAAAGAAAGGACATCACAATTTTTATAGGGGGCGTAAACGCGAAAATAGGAACAGACAACACCGGCTTTGATGAAATCATGGGAAAGCATGGATTAGGTATGATGAACGAGAATGTGGAACTATTAGCTAACCTCTGGGCTTCAAATCAACTAGCTTTAAGAGGAAGCGTATTTCCACATAAAAGAATACATAAAGCAACATGGATATCACCAGACCACAGAACTGAGAATCAGATTGATCACACATGCATAAGTAAGACGTTTAGGTCATCACTGCATGATGAAAAAGTATGTAGAGGCACAGATGTTGTTTCAGACCACCATCTTCTGTTGGCTAAAACAAAATTAAAACTCAAAATCTGTACAACAGTATATAGCTTTATACAACAATATAATGTGGGATATCTAAGAAATAAGGAAATATGAGAACAATTTTTAGTAACAGTATCCAACAAATACCAAGTACTCCAACAGCCGGAAGATGAAACAGATACGGAAGACCACTGGCAACAAGTAAAAAATGTATGGAACGAGACATGTGAAGAAGTACTGAGAAAAAGAGAACATCAGCACAAAGCGTCATAACAACAGGAACCATTAGTAAGATAGAAGATAGGAAAAACAAGAAAGCAGATTTAAACAGAAGCTCCAGAGCCAAGGCTCATGTAGTGTACATCGAAGCAAACAAAGAAGTAAGAAGAAACATCAAAAGAGACAAGAGGAAGTATATTGAAGAGATGGCAAGAGAAGCAGAGGAAGCTGCAGCCAAAGGAAATATGAGGGACCTGTACAACAACACATAGAATCTAACAGGGAAATATAAGCAAGCAAATGGCCTCATAAAAGATAAAAATGGAAAATTGCTTAGTAATATACTATAACAAATGAAGAGATGGATAGAACATTTTGAGGAACTTCTCAATAGACCAGCTCCAATTAATCTCCCAGACATCCAGCCAGCAGAAGGAGGAGCTACAGATCAGCTGTGAACGACCAAGTAGAGAAGAAATAAAGAAAGCCACAAAGCTTCTGAAAGATGGAAAAGCATCTGGTACAGATTGCATTCGAACAGAGGCCATCAAAACAGATATTAATACCTCTACAGAGATATTATACAAACTACTTTGCAAAGTCTGGGAGAGAGAGGAAATACCAGCAGAATGGAAGGAAGGTTATCTGATCAAGTTGCCTAAGAAGGGAAATTTACAAGAGTGCACAAATTATAGAGGAATAATGTTACTATCCGTGCCAGGAAAAGTATTTAATAGAATCATCCTCGAGAGATTAAAAGAGTCCATAGACAAGCAACTGAGAGATGAACAAGCAGGTTTTTGACAAAACAGATCCTGTACAGACCAGATAGCCACATTGAGAATAATAGCTGAAGAAAGTCTGGAATGGAATTGACCGCTATACATCGGATTCGTGGACGATGAAAAGGCATTTGACAGCGTAGACAAGAGAATCACTTTGGAAATTGATGAGTCATTATGGAGTTCCCATGAAGATCGTTAACTTAATAAAGAAGACCTATGAAGACATGACATGCAGAGTTCTTCATGAAGGACAACTTACAGAACCGTTTAGGATAAAAACGAGAGTGAGACAGGGATGCCTCTTGTCTCCATTTCTTTTCTTACTAGCAATAGATTGGGTTATGAAAACACCGGCATCACACAACAGAAATGGAATCCAGTGGAATCTGACTAAACAGCTTGATGATCTGAATTTTGCAGATGACTTGGCTTTTCTGTCCCATAACCATAATCAGATTCAAGAGAAAATGGAAATTCTTGATGAGTGTGACAGATTATGCAAATAGATTACATGAATTCGCACGTCTTTGCTCCCACCTGGTTTCCCACCTTTGCTTCCTTGTTAATATGCACGGTTTATTAACACAGAAGGCATGCGCTTCGATATCTGTCCAACTCATATTTTAGCCACGCCTATTTTCTTTTTCTCTATGTCTTACAGGCACTAGTGAGTATGTGCAAACGGACCTATTAACTAGTCCACGAGCGGACAGGTAACAGCCAGCGAGTAAGAGCCGTTAACTGGATTATCACGCGAGCGATTGGGCAATCGTTGAAATAGTGACAGATCAGACGATGAACGCGCGTAGAAAGAGATCGAGTCGTTTATTTGTAGAATCAAGGGCGATAAGACGAAAAGACATACCTTTGATAGTACATTTGACAGGTGGAATTAAGCGTATGCAAGAAAAGGGGCGATAACCACAGTTACCGATTTCATCCGTTTGTTCGAGATCCCAGGAAACGAGATCAAAGGACAGTCTGCTCGCTAGCGAACGTCTATGTGGTCGTCATAAGTGAGAAATAAAGCTTTCATTCAAGAATCGAACAGTAGATTTTCCCAAAATACGGGCTAAGGCGTGATATCTCGCACTAGAGAACGAAAGTAGTCATATTTTATGTAAATACCTCATCCTTTAAAATCAATTATCTAGTAGCCTCAGAAATTTTCGGAATATCTAGCTCGAATCTTAGAGCCATTGTACAAGTGGAATTACTTAGTATTTCGTGGAGATAATTTCATTTTCTGTGTTGCGTACGGATCACAAACCAGCTACCAGCGGTCTAAATCTGAGAAAAGGGATTTAAGTCTAAGTCCAATAGTACCAAAAACATTCTTATGTAATATCGGGTCTTCGAGGTTGACCTGTTCGGCCCTCTTGTTTAACAGAGAGAGAGAGAGAGAGAGAGAGAGAGAGAGAGAGAGAGAGAGAGAGAGAGAGTACAAACATATGACATTAAGAATAATTATAACTGGACATATAGCTACCCAGATTTCTCTTTTCATTTTCATTTACATTCAGCCCGCTGTGGCGAAAATATCAAACTTAACACTACCCGACTACTGACCTCTGTGTTGTGGCGAGGATTTAACCAGAGAGATTTACTCACCTGAAATTTTCTTTAACCATCAAAATTACAAGCTACTGTACACTGTGAAAACTAGATCTCGTAATTATTTTCCAACCTGGACAAATTGATGTGACATAAACCGATCCAATTAACAATACCAAAGTAAGCGTTCCCCATTAGGAGAATTGATCAGTCTTGGAGGAACTGGGGCTTATTTTGCCAAAACCCAACCCTGGATTTGTTACCTGTATCATGGAGATTTGTTCCAAATGATTGTTAAACAACGATTATGCAAGCGACAGTGAATGTGGCCACAGGTTTGTCAGAGCAGAGAGAAAGAAAAGTGAATAATTCTTCTGTTGTATAATCAGTGTACTCACTTTTGTTCTTCTTTTTGTGTTTGCTAATACTGTTATTTCAGGAGAGATTAATTAGGAACTCTGTTCTTTACAGTACAGTCAAATTCTATACCATAGCGCAAATCTTTTGACCTTTTGGGGGTTATTAACTTCTTTCTTGCGGGATCTTACCTCAACAGAGGGGATTGCACTTATGGGTTTATATTTTTTTTAAATTTCTGTAACCTATGATTTTATATTTCTATTGATATATTGGATGTTGTGAATTTTTCTTTATGATAATAAACTTTACACAAAAACTTAATTACCTGTGTTGGTCAGCTCAGCCCAATAGCCATACCTCATTTACTATAGTTTTCGCGTTTGTGCGTCTGGTTGTCGTCACTTATCTGTGTGTGAGTACGTGAGTGGTTAATAGTGTATATGTTAATATATACTGAAAGGAGAATCGTCTGATGAACAAACTACAGTCGTAAAGATAGGCTGGACTAATGTATCTTCTCAATCCAGTGATAGATTCTACCTTTAACTCATTCACTCGAGAAATATATTTCTTTACCTTATCTCTCACTGAGTTACCACCTTTTTCAGTTCTATTCAGACGGGACCAGAATCTATCTTAAATACCTATCCAAATCTACGACAATGAGAGATCACAACAAGTGGGCCAGAAAATACACAACGATTATGTTACGTGCAGTCTTTGATATCTTACAATATTATACATAGGTAATTTTTTAGTGCTTAAGGGAAAGTCATTATTGAGTTACTTCCCTTGAAAGTTGTGCCGTCTCTTCGATCGAACTCCGCGGGTGAGTCCAGTTTTCTGCGATTTATTCTTCGTTTGGGTAATAATAGATTGTTCTTGCTTCAGAATATCTATGGCCTGAATTTATGTGTATTGTTTGTCTGAGTAGGACGAGTCTGTCTTATATCTGTATATCTTTACATATCTAAGTCGAACTATATGTTCTGTTGTCTCTAGAGAGGTCAAAGGCTATTCGGCGGATGTGTCGCTAGAGTGTGGTGTGATTTGGCTTCGTCCCGATAGGGACTGTGTTTTCTATGTCGGCTTGTCGCCGGGAAAAAGTGATCTCAGTATTGGTGGGGAAAGTGATAGTCGTCTAGACCTATCGTGTATGCTTTACCCCAGTGTTTATTCGTATTGCCAAGGAATGGCATTTTCATATTTCTGATACCAAGGTAATAATAGACACTCTTATGAACTCTCGTACGAAGCCACCATTTTCGATAGGTACGATTTGAATGTCTAAGAGAATATATTTGACTCGATGAAAACGACTTCGATTCCTAGCAGCACTATATCCTGTAGATTGCAGTCAATTGTTCATGATCAAATTTACAGAGCAATGAAATGTTTTATGAATGACTAACTTTAGGACAGATTCATTATCTGTATCCAAACGTGAGTGACAGCTCACGAGTGAAGCCATCTTGGAACCAAAACATGTAGTGACTTTCAAGAAGAGAAAAGGGATGCCCGTATTATCGCTTGTTTAGTCCAGAGATCACTGCTACACATGAGAACCCGTTATTAGCGGTTCAATATTATTATATGGAAAAATATGTGCTGAACATTATGTTGAAGAATCGTCGCTAGACGAGATTAGGTTTAGAAGCCATCTGAAATATTGTTTATAAGCTGACGTGCTCAGTCAGTGAAGTCAGATGATATATATGTATGGGCGATACTGAGGGCTTGGCTACTGACAGTCCTTGATACTATTATTCCACATGAGTGCCCATGTAACATAACATTGCAAGACCAGTTATCCACTGTACCATGATGTATTATGCCAACCTGTGATTTGTCACTATCTGTGCTGTCGAGTGTGTACGTCCAATTAAACTTTAGTAAAGGTACACAGTCGTTGGTGTCGATGACTTCCAGCCATACATGAGTGTGAGAAAAGAACATTTGTCAACACCACGAACTCTTCCTATCATTCGCACATTATACACTCCATCTATGTCTACACACCACTGCGTAGGTCAAGTTGACATTCCATACACTACAGTGGAGCAAACAACACCATAGAGATCTTATCAACTGATGATGATGATGATGTCTGCTTCCATCCACTTATATCTATCTTTTGGTGGATATCATTAACGGGAATAAAAAACCAACTTTATCAACCTTATCAACTGGTGGCCAGTTTTCTGGGTTAGACCTCGCAGAAGTTCAGAAGTCAACATATTACCGATACCAGACCGTTTCCTGTGGCTGATACGACACACTTGCAGTATTGGTTTGCTATTTGTCAACACTTCGTCACGTGACCTGTCAAGTGAATGCAGTATGTAGGTCAGCGTTGTTGACATTTTTACATTAGACATTACAGAGTTTCACAGAACAGTTGGATCAATTCTTGTCAATATCAACAGGAAGACAGTATTAGTGAACTAAGAAGTCCTATTTTCATCGATGGATCTTCTTGTTTTCTGTATATGAACTTTAATATTTAAGGCCAGAATGTTTAATTGAATAAAGTGGCAGGTTGTTTATTTTCATAAAAATAACTTTGCCATTACTGTAAAACTGAGCCTATTTTGCAACACATACTATCATACACATAATTTATATATATTTATGTTTACATGTTATTTGTTTGTATAGTATGTTAGTTTCTATGTCAGAAGGTTGTGTTTAAGGTTGGGCGGCGTCCTCACAACAGAATATCCCACGTCATAGAGGGTCCGTTGTGGGCGTTTTCTATAGGTGCAATTTTCTTGATTGAAAATTTGCTGCGACAACTGTTGCTTTTGTGTTAGCTGTGAAGTCTGTAATTATTGTTATTTTTGTAATATTTCTTTGTTCTTTAGTCTTGTTTTGATTTGTTTGTAATTTGTTGGTCTAACCTTTTCTATCTTTCAGTTCTATTCACAATTTATATTCATATATTGTGACGTCATTTGTGTTGTTATTCTTTGCAGATTCAGTGATTATTTTCATTGATTTCCCTATTTGATTTATTTTGATTTCTGCAAACGTTCTTGTATTGTCAGTCCTATTTGTACTTTATGTATTCTGTTGGTTGACATATGTTTTATATAGGTATATTTCATAAGACACAATTGCCTGTGCACTGCACTTGGATTATGGTATAAACCAGTACCTGATTATTATTACTATTATACAAGACCTTATTAAAGGCTTGTGACCCACAGATATTGAGATAGTATACTGATTAATCAAGTCATTAAGAACTTGTGGTATTATTATTATTTCAGGTGATTAGTATTATTGTTAGACATCATGTCTACATTGGAATACTTCATTACACAAGGGAAAGCCCTTGATAAGACTGGTCAACAATTAGAACAATGGGCTGTTGCTCAATATGACAAAGCATTAGCTGCAGAAGAGAGAAGAGCTATGGCAGAAGAGAAAAGATTAGAAAGAGAAGCTGAGGCTGCTGCTGAACAAAAGAAATTGCAGATGCAGGTGGAGGAAAGGAGATTTGAAGCTGAACAAAAAAAATTAGAAAGAGAAGCTGCAGCTGAACAAAAAAAATTAGAAAGAGAAGCTGCTGCGGAACAAAAAAGATTAGACAGTGAAGCTGAACAAAAAAAATTAGAAAGAGAAGCTGCTGCGGAACAAAAAAGATTAGACAGTGAAGCTGAACAAAAAAGATTAGACAGGGAAGCTGAACAAAAAAGATTAGACAGGGAGGCTGAACAAAAAAGATTAGATGCTGAAGAGAAAAAAGCAATAAGAGAACATGAATTTGAGTTAGAGAAATTGAGATTGACAAGTATGAGTAATGTTAATCAGGCATCTAGTGGTAATGGTAAACCTTCTACTTACAAGGTTAAGGTTCCACCGTTCAATCAGTCCAGTGACGATATTACATTCTGGCTGGATAGATTTGAACGTTCTTGTCGTACACATAATGTGGATAAATCACAATACGCTAATCAATTATCAGAAAACTTGAAAGGTGAATCTTTGACTAGATTATGCCTTGTAGGAGAAGCAGATAAGGATAATTATGATGTCATTAGGGCGGCTTTGATAAAAAAATATCAGCTAAGTGAGGAAGGCTATCGCCTTTTATTTAAAACGATGGTGCCTGAGACGGGTGTAGAATTCTCAGAATTCACTGCAAAGGCACGTCTCACAGTTGATCGTTGGATTGAGCTTTCCAAAACAGAAAAAACGTATGAAGGACTTATGGATTTGTTGCTCAGAGATAAGATTATGTCATGTGTGAACAAACCTTTCCTTGAATTTATACATGAGCGTAAACCCAAATCTCTAAAAGAAATGGAAGAATATTGTTCCCAATATGTCACTGCACACCCCGACGTGACTTTTGGCAACACTAAGATTAAGGAGAGTATGCCAGTTGCTTCAGCAACACCATACAATCCCAATTATTCACACAGATTTCAGGGACCTCAAAACAGATTTGATAAAAAAGGTAACCATAATAGTTATCAAAACCAAGGTAACCAATCATTTCAGGGTTCTTCTTCAAAGAACTGGAGACGAGCTGATAGCTCTCGACACAGGGGTGGTCATAATTATAGGAATTTCCGTAGAGGAAGTAATTATAGAAACTATCAGGGTTATCCGTCTTGGAGTCAACAAGATCATAATTACAGAGATACTCATTATAATGAATATGATAATGGTAACCAAGGGAACTATGACTCAAACCCAAATAGGGGTTACAATAGAGGTAACAATAACTACAGAGGTGATAATAACCGAGGTAGATCTCAATACAAAAGACATAAACCACATTTTCAGGCAAACTCTGCACAACAAGAGTCCAATGAAGCCTATAAACAGAGTAAAGATAATAATGATGCTAGTAATATGGCATGTGCCGCTTTTGATTTTGGGAGAGCATCTCAGTGCCCCCAATGCAAAACGCTATTTGAGCCAACCACAGTGTCTACTTTAAGCTGTGGCCATCCTCTTCCTGCTCTTCCGGCATCAGTCGCGCATGATGGAAGAGGTTCTCTTGTCTTACATAAGGGTTTAGTGAATAACAATCCAGTCTCTGTGCTATTTGATTCTGGATGCACCACAATTGGTGTTAGGCAGTCACTCGTAGATCCTTCCCGTGCCACTGGACAAGTAGTCAAATGTGTAACATTTGGCGGCACATTAGAGAAATACTCTACTGCTATCATTAGGATTGCTACTCCTTTCTTTACAGGAGATGTACACGCATGTCTTCTTCCGAATCCGATCGCTGACCTCATCATCGGTCGCATTCACGGAGTCAGAGAATGCACTCCGCAACAAATTTCCACGTGGGAAAGGCAAAACATGCAGATTGCTAACGCTGTAGTCACTAGAGCTCAGGCTCTTAATATGCCTCAAACTTCATCTACTGAAGATAATGAAGTGCATAACCAAGATAATCCCTTGGTAATTTCTCGTGACTCGTTTATAAAACAGCAAGAAGATGATCCCACTCTGAAGAAATTCTTCATTCTTGCAACTAAAGGTGATCCGAATAAAGACACAAGTCGTAAATCGTGGATTACAAAGAAGAATGGCGTACTTGTACGTATGGTTCAAGACTCCATTACGTCAAGTCATTCTCAAATCCTGGTTCCCAAGAATTTGAGAGTTAAAATTTTGCAGCACGCTCACGACTCTCAGTGTGCTGGACACATGGGTTTTTCCCGTACTAAGTCAAGAGTCCTTGCGGCTTTCTTTTGGCCATTGGTAAACAAGGACATACGGATTTATTGTCGATCTTGTAAAGTATGTCAGGAAGTTAAATCCAAAGGTCCACGGCATGCTGCACCCATTCAGGCGGCGGACATTCCTATTCGGCCGTTCCAAAAAATGGCCATAGACATAATTGGTCCATTTAAGATCAAGTCTGCCAGAGGACATCAGTTTATCTTGACGTGTGTTGATATGTGCACACGTTGGCCAGAGGCTATTCCTCTGAAGAGCATTACTACTGCTGATATTGCAGATGCTCTTTGGCTTATATTTTCTCGTCTGGGTTCCCCGGAGAGATATTGTCAGACCATGGCACCCAACTAATATCAGATACCATGTCTCAAGTAATGTCTACTCTGCAGATAGATAGATCTTTAAGTAGTATCTACCATCCAATGTCTAATGGTATGGTCGAACGCCTTAATAGAACACTTAAAAACTTACTGGGGAAGATAACTGAGGATCATCCTCAAGACTGGGACAGAGTTTTACCTGCGGCCCTCTTCGCTTACAGAGAGGTACCCAATGAACATACAGGATTTTCTCCCTTTGAACTCGTCTTTGGCGCGCGTCCGCGTGGCCCTATGTCGTTGCTTCACGATCTCATTACATCTGACAATATTGACGATGACACAAAGTCATCCTACGAATATGTCATCGCGTTGAGACAAAAGATTATCGAAGCATGCAAATTAGCAACTTCTTCTTCTGAATTTGCGAAACAGAAGGCAAGGCAATTTGCCAATAAGAAGAGATGCTTACGACAACTTTGTCCTGGTGACAAAGCATTTGTATTACTACCTTGTAGGGAAAACAGATTACTTATTTCTTGGAAAGGTCCGTACGATATAATATCGAAAATTTCCGATATCGACAATATAGTCGATATTGATGGGAAGCATAAAACCTTCCACATCAATATGCTTACTGAATTCCATGAACGTCCGGATTATTTGCAACCCATTTTCCAAGCAACGGACAATTCTCCAGTACCACATGGTCATTACTCATCACTGTCCGTGATACAGGATGAGGAAACAAGTTTTTCAGATGTAAATCTTCCTCTTCCAATGATCCCACTTCATTCTAGTGAATCATGGAAGAACGTTACTGTCTCCCCTGATTTGTCTCTAGGAGAACAGCGACAAGTTTCAACTATGTTGCAAACATTTCAGGATGTACTCACTGACATCCCTGGACAAACGCATGTCATTGAACATGACATTGTTCTAACTGACCATACTCCTATTAGGATTAGACCTTATCCTATACCTATACATTTTCAAGCACAGGTCGAGAAAGAGTTGGATGAGATGATAGATTTGAAAATAATCGAACCATCCACCTCTGCATATTCTTCGCCGATGGTTATTGTTCGTAAAAAAGACAATAACATACGTCTTTGCGTTGACTATGGAAAATTGAATCAAGTAACGAAGTTCGATGCCGAACCTATGCCTTTACTGGAAGAGCTACTTACTCGACTCTCCAAATCTCATTTTTTCACTAAACTTGATTTGTCTAAAGGATATTGGCAAGTTCCTTTATCTGAACGCGCCAAACCTCTCACGGCTTTTTCAACACCTAGAGGTTTGTTCCAATGGAATTTTATGCCTTTCGGTCTTATGAACGCACCAGCTACATTCGTACGCATGATGCGCCGAATCCTATCTTATCGGTCAGATGTCATTGCATATCTAGACGACATCTGTCTTTTCAGCGATACTTGGGAAGATCACTATTCGGGGTTAGATGAATTGCTGTCTACTTTGCGTGAGCACAACCTGACAGCGAAACCCTCTAAAGCCTATATTGGTTTTAGCGAAATTTCTTTCCTAGGCCACCGAGTTGGTCATGGTTTCCTAAAGACAGAGGACCATAATACTAGTAAGATACTTAACATCTCAATCCCTAAGACTAAAAAACAGGTGAGAAGTCTGTTAGGTCTTATTCAATTTTATGGCAGATTCATTCAGAATCTATCCTCTATCATGGCACCTCTCTCAACACTTCTAAAGAAAGGTTCGCCTAATGTGGTCCACTGGTCTCAGGAATGCCAATGCTCTCTGGATAAGATTAAAACACTGTTTTCAACACCACCTATTTGAGTGCTACCCACTAAAGATAAGACATTCGTTCTTCGTAGTGACGCTTCATCCACTGGGATTGGAGCGGCACTAATGCAAGAGTACTCTGGAACTCTGCATCCTGTAATGTATATTTCCAGAAAACTTAATGCGGCAGAAAGGAATTATTCAGTTTTAGACCGTGAGCTATTAGCTATGGTTTGGTCGATCCTCAAACTACAGAGATTCCTTCTAGGCGCACATTTCATAGTAGAAACCGACCAAAAAGCTCTTACTGCTATACAGAGTAAGAATTTGAAGAGCTCGAGGTCTACTCGATATGCAATTGCTCTTCAACCTTTTCATTTCTCTGTGCGAGCTATTCGTGGATCAGATAATGTGATGGCAGACATTCTGTCAAGATGCCCACATGATTCCACATAACTATTAGGGCTTAGACTTCTTGATATGTCTAGTTCTATAGTAGTTCCTTTTCTATATCATGATAGATACACATTTGTAATTTAATAATATAATGATTGTATCACTACATAGCGGTTCATTGATGTTTATTCACCGCTGTGCTTTGATGACTTTTTTCTTCATAAATCATAAATTTAAGATATCTAATGCGAAATGATGATATGAATTTTTTAGGCATTGTGTAATTGCCAGAATTGTATTATACTTTGATGACACCTTCCTGGAAAAATATACTTGTAGAGAAATAATTTCTCTCAGTTTATGAGACACATTCTCACCAGTCGCTCCATAAGTCGACTTAGCCTCATATTAGGCGTTATAGGTATTCCTGATATTTTCATCTGCGCATTATTCATGCGTTGTGAGCCTATTGTACGTTGCTCCTAGATGTATTTCAAAAAAAAAAAGTTCCATTTTTTTTTCCCGGGAGGTGTGGTAAGACTGTTACGTGCAGTCTTTGATATCTTACAATATTATACATAGGTAATTTTTTAGTGCTTAAGGGAAAGTCATTATTGAGTTACTTCCCTTGAAAGTTGTGCCGTCTCTTCGATCGAACTCCGCGGGTGAGTCCAGTTTTCTGCGATTTATTCTTCGTTTGGGTAATAATAGATTGTTCTTGCTTCAGAATATCTATGGCCTGAATTTATGTGTATTGTTTGTCTGAGTAGGACGAGTCTGTCTTATATCTGTATATCTTTACATATCTAAGTCGAACTATATGTTCTGTTGTCTCTAGAGAGGTCAAAGGCTATTCGGCGGATGTGTCGCTAGAGTGTGGTGTGATTTGGCTTCGTCCCGATAGGGACTGTGTTTTCTATGTCGGCTTGTCGCCGGGAAAAAGTGATCTCAGTATTGGTGGGGAAAGTGATAGTCGTCTAGACCTATCGTGTATGCTTTACCCCAGTGTTTATTCGTATTGCCAAGGAATGGCATTTTCATATTTCTGATACCAAGGTAATAATAGACACTCTTATGAACTCTCGTACGAAGCCACCATTTTCGATAGGTACGATTTGAATGTCTAAGAGAATATATTTGACTCGATGAAAACGACTTCGATTCCTAGCAGCACTATATCCTGTAGATTGCAGTCAATTGTTCATGATCAAATCTACAGAGCAATGAAATGTTTTATGAATGAATGACTAACTTTAGGACAGATTCATTATCTGCATCCAAACGTGAGTGACAGCTCACGAGTGAAGCCATCTTGGAACCAAAACATGTAGTGACTTTCAAGAAGAGAAAAGGGATGCCCGTATTATCGCTTGTTTAGTCCAGAGATCACTGCTACACATGAAAACCCGTTATTAGCGGTTCAATATTATTATATGGAAAAATATGTGCTGAACATTATGTTGAAGAATCGTCGCTAGACGAGATTAGGTTTAGAAGCCATCTGAAATATTGTTTATAAGCTGACGTGCTCAGTCAGTGAAGTCAGATGATATATATGTATGGGCGATACTGAGGGCTTGGCTACTGACAGTCCTTGATACTATTATTCCACATGAGTGCCCATGTAACATAACATTGCAAGACCAGTTATCCACTGTACCATGATGTATTATGCCAACCTGTGATTTGTCACTATCTGTGCTGTCGAGTGTGTACGTCCAATTAAACTTTAGTAAAGGTACACAGTCGTTGGTGTCGATGACTTCCAGCCATACATGAGTGTGAGAAAAGAACATTTGTCAACACCACGAACTCTTCCTATCATTCGCACATTATACACTCCATCTATGTCTACACACCACTGCGTAGGTCAAGTTGACATTCCATACACTACAGTGGAGCAAACAACACCATAGAGATCTTATCAACTGATGATGATGATGATGTCTGCTTCCATCCACTTATATCTATCTTTTGGTGGATATCATTAACGGGAATAAAAAACCAACTTTATCAACCTTATCAGATTATGAGAATAAATGTAAGAAATTATAACTAGGTTCAGCTTGAAGAAACACCACTAAAAGATGTAGAATTGTACACATTTCTTGGCAGTAATATAGACAGAGTTGGAGGGACAGACAATGATATCAAAATAAAAATACAAAAAGCAAGAGGAGTTTTCAATGCATTGAGAAACATGGAGAACAAGAGAAATCAAGTCCAACACGAAAATAAGAATCTTCAACTTAAATGTGATGTCAGTCCCATTGTATGGCTCTGAGACATTGAGAGCAACAAAAACAACAACCAAAAAGCTACAGACTTTTATAAACGGGTGCTTACGTAGAATAGAAGGACTGAAATGGTATGACAAAGTCACAAATGTGGAATTGATGACAAGAACCAGACAAGTGCCAGTGGAATAAAGAGTTGAGAAGAAGACGCTGGCGATGGATAGGACACACAATAAATATATACAACAAATATCAAAAGACAGCATTACTGTGTACACAGATGGATCCAAGGGAGAGGATGGCAAATTGGGGATAGGAATATATATTCCAATATGGAAAATGGCAAAAGAATATAGCATCACGGAAAATACATCTATTTTCACTGCAGAGATGGTGGCAATACTAAAAGCACTAGAAATATTCTCTAATAACCCTCCAAATAAATTAACAGTTTTAACTGACTCTCTTTCAACAATTAAAGCACTTAGAAACTTACGAGAATGTAGTAGACCTGATATAGCAGAGGAGATTTTTCTGGCTACTACATACTTATATTCCAGAGGATGTTCAGTATTAATTGCTTGGATACCTTCACATGTTGGCATAGAAGGAAATGAAAAGGCAGATAAAGAAGCCAAGAAAGGTAGATCTGATAAAAATCTAATAAATGTAGGGATGAGTAAATCAGAAATTAAGAGCTTAATTAAAGATTTAATAACAGATGAATGGAAAGCAGAGTGGGATAAAAATCTGAAAGGAAGACATGCATATAAGATGTTCAGGGCTCCAACAAGAAAATGTCAGATATCTAGGGAATTGAAAATTCCCAGTAATAAGAAACTTCTCAGACTACAGCTGGGAAAAGGCTATTTCAGAATAGAAGAACCTTACTGTGCAGGATGTCTTCAAGACAATAATATAGAACATTTCTTGTTAAAATGTAAGAGGTATGACCAAATGAGAATACCAATATTGGATTATTTGCAGGCATCCAACTTACCTATAAATATAGAGGAGGTGTTGAGAATAGACAGACCTAGAGAACTGCATAATATAGTCAAACAATATTTAACACGAACACATGTTAATATATAGTGGCTGGGAATGTGAAGGTCTGATGCTGTTCTTACAATGCATGCGACTTTAAACAGATGAAAGTCAATTAAATATCTGGTAAAGTCCGTTATATAACTAGAACCACCAGGCCTTTACACCCCTCCACTTTAATATTATTCTTGTTCATAGTTTCTTCTTGATTTTATTTGTTTATTTATTTATTTATTTTTTTTATTTATTTATTTTTTTAACCTATAAGCCTAAGCACAATTGTGATTATCCCTATTTACAAATGTGATGCCACTTTCTCATGTCGGCAGTTGTTCATATTATTTGGAATTGAAAACAATATATATCCTAATTATAACCCATCAGAGGTTGAACGGGATTTTTGTTTATTTTCATTAATTAAAAAAAAAATAAAAATAAAAAAACACATTGAGGAAACCTGTTGATAGCATTACAAGGCAGTCCTTGTTCTAGAATCCACAGGGAAAAAGAGGCAGTGGTAGACCAAAGAAAACACATGGAGAGCTGGATACAGAGGTGAAAATTATGAGGAAAACATGGAAAGAACTTGAGCGGATGGCACGGGACAGGAGGACTAAGGTATGTATTTGTTGAAGGCCTATGCTCCTTGGGGAGCTAAAGGGTATTGATTGAAGGAAGAAAAGGGAACCATTTGTAAAAATTTTGAAATCTTTTACATGTATATACAAAAATATATGAATTTAAAAAAACTTCCATACAAAACGACCTGAAGCTGAGGAAAGACGTAATCGATACATCAGTCGACACGGCTCTTGAAGAAGAATGAATGAGTATAATGAACATACTGATAATCTATTGTTGACTTCAAGATGCGAATCATAATGTATAAGAATTCGAAACTGACGGGCTGAATATAATGTGTACACGCAAACGTATGACGTAATCTTTAATACTTTTGATCGAAATATAAACTTGATCATTTTTAGAACGGAGCAAGAGCTAACGCTCGATTCCGAAACACGGCTACGTTTGCGCAGTGTAAAACTATACAGAATTAATTTCGGTTTTAGTAATGTTTAATACTTGAACTGTACATAGCTTGTGGATAGTTTCCTGGTGAGGCCCTTTGATGTACTCGTTCAGTCTTCGGTAAGTTGGTGTATGATGTAACATACATGTATATACAAAAATACAATAATAATATTTCTTGTTTTGTTAAAAGTAGTTACAAAAGTGTAATATTAATACTTATTTACTTACTTACTTAGTCGTTTCTCTTCTACCGTGAGGTGTAGAAGTTTGTAAGAGAGAGCACCACAACACCAGTTTAGCTTTTTTTGACTTCTTCTTCTTCTACTCTCAGACGTCCACTCTCAGACGTCCACTCTCAGACGTACACTCTCAGACGTCGTCCACTTGAATGTTCTCAAAGAAAGCAGTAGTCAGTTTGAGGCTATTTGAATCCCCGTAAAGCTTTTCCACGAAAGGAGCTGGCGTCGGCCATATGCACTTTCTCTGTACCACATATAAGGGGCAACTTTGAAGCAGATGTTCAGCAGTCATTTTATCAGTGCCACAGTTACACTGATCGGTAGTTCCTATCTTTAGCGTGTTGAATAGATGGTATCTCAATCTGTTGTGGCCAGTGCGGGGTCTGAAGATTACCACTTGTTCTCTTCTGTGGAGCTGGTAGTAAGCATCATTCTGTGTGTGCCCTGGATGTTCTACATTCCATTTGTTTCTGTAACTGATTCTGATAAAACTCTTTGCCTCCTCAAAAGTTATGCTTGCATCAGGCTGAGGTAGATGTGAACCTTCTTTTGCCATTCTGTCAGCCTCTTCATTGCCGGCGATGTTACAATGAGATGGGATCCATTGGATCACAAAACTTTTGAATCGTTGACAAAGTTTGTGGAGCACTACTCTGAGATCATCCAAGTCTGTATTATTTTGGCTTTTCAACGTTGCAATTACTGACTGTGCATCAGTAAAGAAAGCAACTTGTCTCTCTGCCATTTCTTCTGTCAATATAACCTCTGCTGCAGTTTTCAAGGCCTCTGCCTCTGCTCTGAAGTTGCTGGAGAATCGTCCTGTCGCCACTGACAGCCTTTTTTCTGCACCAGAACTTAAGGTCAGAAAGACACCCCCACCTCCATTTTCTGTTGCATTTGTTGCTGATCCATCTGTGTATGCATGGGTCCAGGTGTTGCGTGGATAATGTTTCTCTATGTATTTTGTCGCTATGGATTTTCTATCTGTTGCAGTTTGGCTCTTTTTACTTTCAATTCCAGGAATGTTTTCTATCATTTTAGGGAAACGATTTTGTTTCCAAACTGGAAGCTTGTGTGCAGTGTAGATGGGTTTAGCAGTGGATATTTCATCTATGGATACTGCTCTTTTGACTTCAAATTCCACAAATCTGGCTTCTGTTTTTTTTTTAATTGCTTGGCGCAATAAAACTCGTTTGGCTTTTTGGAGTTTTTTATTTTGGCTTTTTAAAACAATTGGTTGGCGTCAAAAAAATGTGCTTGGCTTTTCATTTTTTACATGCTAAAAGTTCTGGCACTGAAAGAAGTATGCATGCATTTAATTATATCAACGAAATACAAAACAAAACGAATGAAGCTACTATAAATTGCAAACTATTATCTACGGACATATAGCCATCTAGGCTACCGTTTCAATCCCCTCATACAATATGGCCTACTGATAATTAGAATCTTTTATATCTGGTTGTGAACAGGTAAGGTGAGACCTAAGACGCGTCAACAGTGAGAAATGCAGTTAGCGACCCATAGCGTCAGGGTCAGCTAACCAGAGCTGGCCAAGACCCTACTCCACCTCCAAGTGGTGGTCCTGGAAACAGGCTGCATCACTGCAGTCTGGCTGAGTAAGTAGGGATCAAAGAGGGAAGGCTAACCCGGTCCCAAAAATGCCGTGCTGAAGTCGGATGTGTCGGCCGAAAGGCGCAAATATCGCAGCTTCGCTGTAAACGGACACAACGCAACCAACGTCCTTTTCAGGACGAACGTAGAAGAAGATGAAGAAGAACAGGTAAGGTATGTTTTTTTAAAAAATAAAGTTTTGGCGAGGCGCGTCCCGTTCAACCTAGTCGGTTATATTAGGGCGCATGTCCAAACATAAAAGACCCTTAAGTCTGGGGTTTTTAGGTAAGGTATGTGTTTGTAGCAGTATAACTACTAAAGCGACCAGACTGATGAACTGCATTTATATTGCGCAAACCTTGGTTGGTTGTAATAACTCAGTGTGGTCTAGATTGAAAGATGTTCAGAGTTACCTATTATACACATTGCAGAAAACATCATCACCACATTAGAAGAGTAACACAGAAAAATAACTTTTGTTGATTGGAGAGAAGAATTATAATTTAAGAAAGATGGACTCCCCACAGAAAGTGAACTGTATTGGACTGGTATTCTCGAACATAAGGCATTTAAAGAGCTCGCCGCATGTGCCCTTACATGTCTAATAACCCCAGCGAGTAATGTAGCTGAGAGGATATTCTCTCTTGTACCAGCAGTTAAGATAAAAACAAGAAGCAGAATGCAGCTGCATCTATGGAAGGGAAACCCGAGGCCTGCAAACAGTAAATTAATATTAGACAAACATAAAGGTATGTTTTCAGGCACTCGTAAGAAATAAAGAAGTAGAACACTAGACAACAGAAAAACAACAGACGTCTGTTGTTTTTCTGTTGTCTAGTGTTCTACTTCTTTATTTCTTACGAGTGCCTGAAAACATACCTTTATGTTTGTCTAATATTAATTTAATGCAGCTGCATCTGCTTGACGCTATTGTAAGAATCAGATCCTAACTGTAGTTTTCTAATAAATATTGTACGCGCTTCACTGTATCGTCAACAATGTTAAAACACTATACTTCTGACATAGTATATGGCGAAGGTTTCAGCGGGAAGTCATTGATGACCTCGATCTGGACTTTTTTTGTAATGTGATAATGAATAATCTATTTAAATAGTTTGGCTTATTTATATATATGTGTGTGTGTGTGTGTGTGTGTGTGCGTGCGTGCGTGCGTGCGTGTGTGTGTGTGTGTGTGTGAAAATGTGTGTGTTTGAAAGTGTTTGGCTTTTTTTTCACAATTTTCATCTGGCAACGCTGCGGCGCCATACAATCATATCAGCTGTCTTTTTTACGGCCTGGTTCCAGTGTAACCCTCGGTCCGTCAGAGTGTTATAATAATAATAGGTAAAGTGAGATGTATAGTGGTGAATTCCATTTCAGTTTACATAGGATTTGTGGACTACGAAAAGGAATTTGACAGTGTAAACAAAGAATCACTTTGGAAATTGATGAGGCACTTTGGAGTTCCCCTGAAGATCATTAATTTAACAAAGAAAACTTATGAGGACATGACATGCAGAGTTCTTCATGAAGGACAACTTACAGAACCGTTTGGGATAAGAACGGGACTGCGACAGGCACGCCTCTTGTCTCCATTTCTTTTCTTACTAGCTATAGACTGGTTTATGAAAACATTTACGACACACATCAGAAATGGAATCCAGTGGACTCTGACTAAACAGTTAGCTGTTAGCTGTTAGATGTTAGCTGTTAGATGTTAGCTGTTAGATGTTAGCTGTTAGCTGTTAGAAGTTAGCTGTTAGCTGTTAGATGTTAGCTGTTAGATGTTAGCTGTTAGATGTTAGATGTTAGCTGTTAGCTGTTAGATCATCTAGATTTTGCTGATCACTTGGCTGTCCTGTCCCATAAACGTAATCAGATGCAGGACAAATTGAAAACACTCGATGAGAGGTCACAGCAATTGGGTCTGAAAATATACAGGGAAAGACAAAAATAATGAGAATAAATGCAGGAAATGATAACAAGGTTTAACTTGAAGAAACACCACTACAAGATGTAGAATCGTAAACATATCTTGGTAGTAATATAAACTGAGAAGAAGAACGTTCTGTTGATAGCATTACAATGCAGTCCTTGTTCTGGAATCAGCAGGGCAAGATAGGCAGAGGTAGACCAAGAAGCACACGGAGAAGAGAGTTGGAAACAGGTGAAAATGATGGGGAGAACGTGGAAAGAGCTTGAGATGATGGTACGTGACAGAAGGACTTGGCATGTGTTTGTTGAAGGCCTATGCTCCATGAGGAGTGGAGGGTTATGAATGAATGAAAGTGAGATGTAACTGATCTATTCAAGATGCATCATCAAGGTAAATGGAATAGTTTTGAAATAAGTCAAAGCAACGTAATTGAAAAGCTATCTCCTAATTTTAAATGACTATATCCTCAATTGTATATGTCACATAAACACGATAAACACGAAACAAATGTCTAAACAAGTAGCAATAACTGTCATTTAAGTAATACGTTTTATTATTTTATTTCCAAAAACAAAACAGAATCTAAAATAGCCAATAAAAAAGATACTTCAAAAGTTGTTGCTCGCTATGAAGTCTTGTACTGAACAGACTAATTCTCATGCTGATCTGTAATCTAAATTTGATATAGCAGTTTGTGTAATAAATGATAATTAATTCTCTTTATTTTGAGTTTGTTTTATGTAAATTAGTTGAATCAGAGTAAACATATACACTTTTTAAATAAGAAGTAATTTAGCAATCACTCTGGAGATTCAAATACCTTGGCATGTTATTAACATCAGATAAACAGTGCATATCAGAGAACGTTTTCGTTCTAAACCTATGACAAAAACAATCAAAACATAGTGCATATACCGCTTGACCACAATAAATATCCTGCTGGGTGGAAAACGATAGAAGTATTAGATCATTATCCTTACATTTACAATATAATAAACAGTAGTAGTCAATATAAAGGAAAAATGCCACCATGGGAATTAAAAGTACCAAAACCTGACTCCCACCTCAGACAGATAATAAACAAATATAAAGACCCTAGCTTAAAAAAAAAGAGAACGCTCTAAAGCACGTCAAACAATATATAGAAAGCAGCTTAGCTGTATATACAGGTGGCTCTAAAGATGATGATGAACAGGAATAGTGATACCAAAATGGAGAATTAGAAAAACATACAAAGTAACAAGGAACTCATCTATCTTCACGGCAGAATTAGTAGCAATACTCAAAGCTTTAGAAGTAGTTACAGAAAACCCACCACAGCCAGTAACGATTCTCACGGACTCGCTTTCATCAATACAAGCAACAAATAACAGAAATGAGAGCAGCAGACCCCATATAGTAGAAGAAATGCTACACATAAATACATACCTAAACACGGCAGGATGCAAAGTCACGTTAGCATGGATTCCATCTCATGTTGGCATAACTGGAAACGAACACGCTGACAAGGAAGCCTAGCGGGGTAGAAATAGTAATAAAAGAATTGAAGCAGGGCTTGGGACATTCAAAATAAAGAGTCTAATACCAAGAGTAGTATACAATGCGCAAAACGCACCGCTTTCAGGCGGAGCGCAGGCGGGCGGCAGGCGGGGCGTGACTTTTTATATAAGGAAAAACGGTTAGTATTCAGGCGTAGCGCAGGAAATGCGTGACTTTTATATAGAGATATATTTTAGTCGGGGTGACGAGCAGCTTGCGTCCTGGTAGTGTGTTGTTGTTGTGTTATGTGTTGTGTGTTGATTATTTTACAAACAGTTATACGTACATATTGCAACATTTAGTTATACATTACAGACAGTTATACGATATATTTAGAATAGGAAGACGATATATTTAGACAATATATTTACAACAGTTAGACATATATTACAACAGTTATATAGACATGGGTAACAAAGAATGTAGTTTATATATTTTATTTTTTAAATAATATCGAGCTAAAGCACAAGTCTCAGACGCTTGGTAGGTTTCTTCTGCTTCTTCGGTGGTGGATTAGAGACATCGGCCAGGTGTTTCTCTGTGGTGGGAGCTGACGTACAAGTGTTAGTGTTAGGAAACCAACTCGGTTCTGGTGATTTTTGACAACTGGAGTTGATGTACTGTTAGACATATATTATGACTTTTATATAAGGAAATGTGGTGGAGGAGCGTGGAGGAGGAGAGGTCTTGTTATATAGTAATATATAAGTTCAATAATGGCGGGCGTGTTGTTGTCCTGGTAGTGCGTTGTTTATATAAAATATGTAGTTAGACGTGTATTTATTTCACAACATAGAAGTATATAGTTAATGAGCTCTTTTAAAAGAATACTTGAGTTAACGAGGAAAATATAAAAATCGATAACGGCGGCTTAGTTTACTAAGGGGTTTGTTTAAGGGAGCGGGGTATTGTTTTTATGCTGGCGAGGGTTACGATGTATAGTGGGGTGTAGGTTAGGGGGGATTTTTTGGTGAGGGTGACGATGTATAGTGGGGTATAGGTTAGGGGGGATATTTGTGTGATGTTGTATTGCATTGTTATACATATATATTTACATATATTACAACAATTAGACATATATATATATATACATACAATATATAAAATATAAAAAATCGATAATGACGGAAAATATGAAAAATCGATAATTAGTAGGTTACTAAGGGGGTTATTGAAGTGAGTGAAGTCTTTTTGTGCTGGCGAGGGTGATGATGTATAGCGGGTGTAGGTTAGGGGGGAATTTTTGTGTGATGTTGTATTGTACTGTTGTACATATATATTTACATATAATACAACAATTAGACATATATAGTCATACAATATATATATATATATATATATATATATATATATATATATATATATATATATATATATATATATATATATATATATATATATATATATATATATCGATAATGACGGAAAAATAAAAAATCGATAATGGTGGGTTACTAAAGGGGTTTTTTATGCGGGTATTGTTTTGGTTTTTTTTTTTGGCTGGCGGTGATGACTCATGGGTGGGTGTTGGGGTGTAGCTGGTGGTTGTGTGTATAAGCGGGCGCGTTGTTGTGTGTTGTTTTTACAGATAATATTTATGTAATACATATATTACAACATATATTACATATATACGTATATACATACAATATATATATATATATATAAATCGATAATGGTGTGTACTACGGGGTTTTTGAAGTGAGTGAAGTCTTTTTTTACTGCAGGCGTGTCGTTGTGTGCTGGTAGTGTGTTGGTGTTAGAGACTTGTATATACTAGCTCTAGTATGTAGAAGTGGGAGGGCAGTGTTAGAGACTATACCAGGTCTAGCATCTAGAGGTGGGAGTGAGGTGTAAGAGACGTCACTATACTAAGGCTAACAGTAAGAGGCGGGAGTGAAGTGTTAGAGACTTGACTAGGACCACCATCGAGAGGTGGGAGCAAGGTGTTAAAGACGTTCTTATAGTAGGTCTAGAGGTGGGAGTGAAGTGTAAGAGACTTGCCTATACTTGGTCCACCATCAAGAGGTGGGACTGAAGTATTAGAGACTTACCTATTTGAGTGCAGTTGTGCGGGTATGGTTGTGTGTGTGTGTGTGCGTTGGGTTGTAACAGGCGGGTGTACCAACATCGAGAGGTGGGAGTGAAGTGTTAGAGACTATACTAGGTCTAACATGAAGAGGTGGGAGTGTATTGTTAGAGACTTGACTGTACTAGGGTTAGCATGAAAAGGTGGGAGTGAAGTGTTGGAGACGTCATTATAGCAGGGGCAGCAGGAAGAGGTGGGGGTGAAGTGTTAGAGACTTGGCTATACCATTTTTGTGTAGATATTTTTGTGTGTTGTTGTATTGTGTATGACTCGGCATTGTGTTGTCTGTTTATACAATACTTATACAATATATATTTTACAACATATATTAATATGTATACACACGATATTTATACATACCATATTTAGGCAGCATAGATAACATGTCATCACTTCTTTTGATGTATACCCAGTTGGTGGGAACAGGGGAAGTCAGCTTTAATGCGTTGTGCTAGCGAGTGTCTGTCGTTATCACACCACCTCTTCAGTAAAGTATGAACGTCAGTGTCTGGGCCTTGGTCTTCCAAATGTCTAGTTATATGAAGGAATATCAGTTTAATCTGGTTTTTGAAACGTGTTCAGGTTTGTTTCGCGCTAGTCAGGGCATGCTTATTGGATAAACTAATCGATACTTGACGCGTTGTCGATGTGAAAAAAATTTTCTTTTTGTGTATTTCATGCACGTTTAGGTATAGGGACACTGTCCAAAAATGATCTATCAGAACGTTGTTATCTGTGTAGATGAGTTGTAGTCTTGTATCGATAATTAGTAGGTTACTAAGGGGGTTATTGAAGTGAGTGGAGTCTTTTTGTGCTGCCGAGGGTGATGATGTATAGCGGGTGTAGGTTAGGGGGGGGGGATTCTTGTGTAATGTTGTATTGTACTGTTATACATATATATTTACATATAATACAACAATTGTGTTAGAGACGTCACTATACTAAGGCTAACGGGAAGAGGCGGGAGTGAAGTAATAGAGACTTGACTAGGACCACCATTGAGAGGTGGGAGCGAGGTGTTAGAGACGTTCCTATAATAGGTCTAGCATCTAGAGGTGGGAGTGAAGTGTAAGAGACTTGCCTATACTAGGTCCACCATCAAGAGGTGGGACTGAAGTGCTAGAGACTTACCTATTTGAGTGCGGGTGTGGTTGTGTGTGTGTGCGTTGGGTTGTAACAGGCGGGTGTACCAACATCGAGAGGTGGGAGTGAAGTGTTAGAGATATACTAGGTCTAGCATGAAGAGGTGGGAGTGTATTGTTAGAGACTTGACTGTACTAGGGTTAGCATGAAAAGGTGGGAGTGAAGTGTTAGAGACGTCACTGTAGCAGGGGCAGCAGGAAGAGGTGGGGGTGAAGTGTTAGAGACTTGGCTATACCATTTTTGTGTAGATATTTTTGTGTTATTGTATTGTGCATGACTCGGCATTGTGTTGTCTTTTTATACAATACTTATACAATATATATTTTACAACAGATATTAATATGTATACACACGATATTTATACAAACCATATTTAGACAGCATAGATAACATGTCATCACTTCTTTTGATGTACACCTAGTTGGTGGGAACAGGGGAAGTCAGCTTCAACGCGTTGTGCTTGCGAGTGTCTGTCGTTATCACACCACCTCTTCAGTAAAGTATGAACGTGAGTGTCTGGGCCTTGGTCTTCCAAGTGTCTAGTTATATGAAGGAATATCAGTTTAATCTGGTTTTTGAAACGTGTTCATGTTTGTTTCGTGCTAGTCAGGGCATGCTTATTGGATAAACTAATCGATACTTGACGCGTTGTCGATGTGAAAAAGTTTTTCTTTTTGTGTATTTCATGCAAGTTTAGGTATAGGGACACTGTCCAAAAGTGATCTCATCAGAACGTTGTTATCTATGTGGATGAGTTGTAGTCTTGTTACAAACAGCAAGCTGATTTAGAAGTAGCTTTAACATTTTTATTGGAAGGCGTTGTGCTTGTACCCTTTTACACGAATATAACAACCGATATGTTCCAGAACCTTCTGTCTTAGATTATATAAAAAACAGAATTGTCTCTCACATGCGCAGTCCGCATGCGTGATCGATAATTTCAGAGCTCGCGCACACGGTTTTGTTCCACAATGGTCGGAAGCCGTTATCGATATGTAATTTACCATGTTCGTTACAAAGAAACGATGTTTAATTACTCGCAGGTGGGTATGAATAATTAATTGTGTATCCTAAAAAAGTCTTGTGACTGAGTGAGTAACGGTGGTTCTCGTGATGTTACAACCAGACTTGTGTGTTTTGTTCGCAGGGATTCTCACGTTCTTGAATAAAATAACTACGTGTGAGTTTAATTTAAATCTATTCACCACAATGACCATCTAGTGCTATGTAAGTGACCCCGCACACAGCCGTAGTCTCCAACATAAAAAATAATGTCAAACGCTGGGCAAGGCCAAATAGACAGTTTTATTGAGCACAACCGTAGAGATACATGTCACAGGCAGACTAGCTTATGGCACCAACTAGATCCTCCTTAGTGTTGCAGTCTGTAACTCGAACAATCTCGAGGCCAGTTTCATTCATTTTTAATAAAGTTTAAACACGAGCTTTTACCCTCCCTTGTTTCGGAACCAGATCGATGACCCGAGCAAAACATCGCGCGTAAATTTCTGTTCACGTCACAAGGTCAAAACACAATCGATCAATAGTAGAAATTTATAAAAGAAACATTCCTTCGTTCGTGTGTTCGAATCCCCGCGACTTAAGGTTTCAGTTTGTTCATACGGGCGACATCTGGTGATAGTTTTTATATTGTCTCCCAAGTGATTCATACATGCGGCGACCACGGAAATGTAGTACATTAAATAAATATAACTAAGTATTTGTTCCAGTTATCAAACGGGTATCTACGTTTGTCCTGCAATTTTCAAACTGTAGTAAAAGATTTTCTTCCAAGCACCAAAGATGGTCCCAAAATTGTCTCCCAGACCTGCGCAAAGGTTCCAACCTTAGGTAAATAGATCAACTGTCAAATACTTATTTAAAAATTTCTCCCCCTTGGCAAACAAATTTCTTCCCCTTGTCAAAAAATTTATCCCCTTGTCAAGTTCTGGTTTAATATGTAACCTCAGAATGCGATAAGTTCATTGAGAGAGAAGATAGGAGGTTAACTGAAGAAAAGAGGTTACAATTAGAAGATTCTAGGGAGGCTAGGAAATTAGAGGCTGAGAGGGAGGCTGAGATCACAAGGCTACAGTTGGAAGAAAAGAAATTGGAGGCTGAGGCAAAGAGATTAGAGGCTGAACGGAAAAAAGAAGAAAACAGATTAGAGGCTGAACGGGAAAAAGAAGAAAAGAGATTAGATGCTGAACGGGAAAAAGAAGAAAAGAGATTAGAGGCTGAGAAAGAAGACAAACGGTTACAAAGGGAGGAGATAAGATTACAAAGGGAACATGAGCTACGACTAAGAAAGTTAGAATTGCAAGGCCTTGCTCCTGAAATTGGAAACAGCCCATCTACCTATGAAGCTACCGCCAGTCAGGGGCCTCCAACTCAGCCATGGGGTTTCATCTAGACCCATTTGTAGAAAAAGAGGATGACATTGAGTCATTCCTCTCTAGATTCGAAAGATTAGCTACAAGTTATGGTTTAGAGAGGGAAAGGTGGAGCTTGAAAGTATCTCAAGGACTTAGGGGAACCTCGTATGAGGTTTTTTCCAAATTGAGCCGGGAAGACCAGGAAGACTATGACATATTAAAACAGGCTCTTTTAATTAGATACGAGAAGAATGGTGAGTTTTATAGAAAGAGATTTAGGAATGCTAAGCTCCTGTCTGGGGAGACATATCATCAAGTCTCTGCAAGGTTGGAAACCTATTTGGAGAAATGGACTGCTCTGGGGAAAACCCAAGACTTAAAGGAAATGATTATGATAGAGCAGGTTAGAGAGTCCATGGCTCTAGACATGAGAAAGTTTCTCATGGAACAGGGTGCGGATAGATTAGATGATGTGCTCAATGTTGCTGAGAGGTATCAGGCAGCCCAGACAGAAGTAGCTGGCGCTAAAAAGAAACAGGTAGACCATAATAAAGCTCCTCAACCCCATAATACGTTTGACGCTAGAGATCAGGGTAACAGGGGTAAACCCAACTATGATAGACCCAGGTTTGACCCTCGAGATAGAAACCCGCAATTCAATGAGAGGAAACCCTACAGACCGGAAAATAAATATTGCAAATTTTGTAGAATGAAAATAACCATAATACAAAAGACTGTAGGAAGAAAAATATCCCTCCTTACCACGCTGCATGCCTTAAAACAGGAAACAAGGGACAAAAAGGAAAACCTACTGGACAGCAGGAACCTTATCATCCCCCTGTATGTGAAGACGTAGTATGTAATGGGGCCACCATTAGGTGCCTTTATGATACTGGATTGGATTTTGACTCAGTCGTAAGTTCTCACCTGGTTCACCCGGGTCAGTATACCACAGAAACAGTGGAAATACAAGCGGCAACCAAGGAAGTAGCAACTATGACACTTCCCATAGCACGAATCAGTGTAAAGACACGCTATGTGCAAGGGGTGATTAGAGCTGCAGTGATAAACGAACCAATCTACCCTCTGATATTGGGGTGTAGATATGTCTTTTTTGTGAAACCACAAAAGACCTGTGATTATGGCAACCGTACAGACCAGATCACAAGCAAGGAAGTAGAATGAAAACCCAAAAAATACTCATCCAGAGGAGATAGGGAAAGCACAGGCTGAGGATAGGTCACTAAAGCCGTGTTTCAAGAAACTCCCAAAATGCCATACCCCTCCAAACAATGGAGAATTTTATATGAAGAATAAACTCATGTATTAGGAAGTCTGGAACTGGTTCCACTGGTCATGGACAGCTGGTCCTTCCCACTTCATATAGGGAAAAAGTTATGGAGTTAGGACATGCGATTCCCTTCAGTGGTCATATGGGGATCAGCGCCACAGGACAGCGTATAGCTTGTCATTACTTCTGGCCAGGGATAACTGAAGATATAAAAAGATATGTCAAATCCTGCCCAGAATGCCAAAGGGTAGCTCCAAAGCATTGGACTGCCCCAGCAACTATAGGGGAGATGCCAATCGTGGGAACCCCTTTCGAAAGAGTTGCAGTATATATTGTGGGACCTCTCACACGTACCAAGAGGAGGAACAGTTACATCCTTACTCTGGTGGACACTTGTTCTATGTGGGGAGAGGCGGTAGCCTTGTCATCAATCGATTCGAAACATGTGGCAGAGGCATTACTTACAATATTCACGAGGTTAGGATTTCCCCATCAAATCTTGACTGATAATGCATCACAGTTCAAGGGGAGACTAACTGTGGAAGTTTTCAGGATCTTCCAAGCCAGGCACTTTCATTGTTGTCCGTATCACCCCCAAGGGAACGGCCAGGTGGAAAGGTTTAACGGGACACTTATCTCCATCCTGAGAAAGTTGGCACATGAGAAACCTGATACGTGGGATCAATACTTACACGCGACTCTGTTTGCTTATCGTGAAGTACCCCATAATTCGACTGGAATGGCACCAGCAACACTGCTATTTGGAAGACCAATAAAAGGTCCATTGGAAGCCTTATTGAGGACGTGGACAGATGAGAAGGCAGAGGAGACTGTTACCTCATCATATCAGTATGTGAACGAGCTGACCACTCGTTTAAAAACTGGCTGGAAACTTGCAAACGATAACCTAAGACAAGCCAGGAAGAAACATGCTGCATATTACAATAAGAAAGCGAAGGATAGGGAGCTAGCTGTGGGAGAGAAGGTGCTTCTTGTACAACCCGGCAGCAGTAACAAACTTCAAATTGGATGGCAAGGTCCATACACAGTTTTGGAAAAGGTATCTAGAACTAACTACAAGATAGACAAGAAAGGGAAGGAAAAAGTCTATCACGTGAACCTTCTAAAGAAATACAATGAGAGAAACAGTGTGGAAGGAACACACTTAATGGCCTTAGCCATAGCCACTGAAATGAAGAATGAACCTCTCACCTCTGTTGAATACCCACTGAAACCCTGTGAGACTCCTGCACAGGTAAAGATCAGTAAACATCTGACAAAAGGGCAGAGGGAGAAGATTCAAAAGGTTCTATAGAATCATACAGACGTGTTAACGGATAAACCGGGGCACACAAACTTGTTGGAATATGACATGAAACTACTAGACCCAACACCCATCTGTATGAGAGCCTATACTATCCCATTCGCAAAAGAAAAAGCTTTGAAAGAGGAGATACATTATTTGTTAAAAGAAGGGATTATTTCGCACAGTAAATCTCCTTATAGCTCCAGTGTGGTATTGTTGAGGAAACCCTCTGGGGAACATAGACTGTATAGATTACAAGAAACTGAATGCTGTCACAGAAAAACAGATGGATCCATTACTTTATACTAACCAACTGTTTGCCAGGTTCATTCATTCATTCATAACCCTCCACTCCCAAAGGAGCATAGGCCTTCAACAAACACATGCCAAGTCCTCCTGTCCCGTGCCATCATCTCAAGTTCTTTCCATGTTCTCCTCATCATTTTCACCTCTGTTTCCAACTCTCTTCTCTATGTACTTCTTGGTCTTCCTCTGCCTCTCTTGCCCTAGGGGTTCCAGAACAAGGACTGCCTTGTAATGCTATCAACAGGTTTCCTCAGTGTGTGTCCTATCCATCGCCATTGTCTTCTTCTCATCTCTTGTTCCACTGGCACTTGTCTAGTTCTTGTCATCAGTTCCACGTTGGTAACCTTGTCATGCCATTTTAATCCCTCTATTCTACGCAAGCACCCATTTATGAAAGTCTGTAGCTTTTTGGTTGTTGTCTTTGTTGTTCTCCATGTCTCCGAGCCATACAATAGGACTGACTTCACATTTGAGTTGAAGATTCTTATTTTCGTGTTGGATCCGATTTCTCTTGATCTCCATATATTTCCCAATGCAATGAAAGCTTCTCTTGCCTTTTGTATTCTTACTTTGATATCGCTGTCTGTCCCTCCAACTTTGTCTATATTACTGCCAAGATATGTGTATGATTCTACATCTTGAATTGGTGTTTCCTCAAGTTCAACCCTGTTATCATTACCTGCATTTATTCTCATTATTTTTGTCTTTTCCCTGTGTATTTTCAGACCCAATTGCTGTGACCTCTCATCGAGTGTTTTCAATTTGTCCTGCATCTGATTACGGTTATGGGACAGAAGAGCCAAGTCATCAGCAAAATCCAGATCATCCAACTGCTTAGTCAGAGTCCACTGGATTCCATTTCTGTTGTGTGTTGTCGATGATCTCATAACCCAATCTATTGCCAGCAAGAAAAGAAATGGAGACAAGAGGCATCCCTGTCGCACTCCTGTTCTTATCCCAAACGGTTCTGTAAGCTGTCCTTCGTGAAGAACTCTGCATGTCATGTCTTCATATGTTTTCTTTATTAAATTAATGATCTTCAGGGGAACTCCATAATGCCTCATCAATTTCCAAAGTGATTCTCTGTCTACACTGTCAAATGCCTTTTCGTAGTCCACAAATCCGATGTATAGTGGTGAATTCCATTCCAGACTTTGTTCAACTATTATTCTCAAAGTGGCTATCTGGTCTGTACATAATCTGTTTTGTCGAAAACCTGCTTGTTCATCTCTCAGTTTCTTGTCAGGTTGAACAAGGCAAAATATTTTTCCAAGGTAGATCTCAGCAAGGAATATTACCAAATTCCAGTGAAGCCTGAGATCCGACCTTATCTGGCGTTTAGCACATCGGAAGGGCACTATGAGTTTAACATGTTACCGTTTGGATTGAAGAATGCTCCGAGTGTGTTTTCCAGAATGATGCGAAAATTGTTGGATCCACTGAAAAACCCATGTATAACAAATTTCATGGATGATATTCTCATCGCTACGGAAACATTTGAAGAACACGTTAACTCTTTGAATATGCTATTTGATAGACTCAGAGAGGCACATTTGACTCCTAGACCAACAAAATGTTGTATTGGATGCAAGGAATTGGAATTCTTGGGACACTATTGAAGTTGAATTGACTCTTGGAGATTTTTCTATTATACATTCGCGTTTTAGACTCAACCAGATAACTGTCACCCATCACTATTCTAATACCTATCAATGGGGATCCAAAGTGACAAGTTACAAATGGTGGATGAACAGTTACAACGGTACATCAGGGTAGCATGACCCCTGACCCCAAGAACCTGGAAAAATTACAGAGAGCACCCAGAGCACAGACTAAAAAGGATGTGCGATCCTTTGTGTCACTTTGTGGCTTTTATCAAAAATACATTAAAAACTTTAACTCTGTGTGTACGCCTCTGACGGATTTAACTCGTAAAGGAAAACCGGTTAAAATTGAATGGTCGGCAGAATGTGAATTGGCATATAATGAGTTAAAGGAAAAACTCACAAGCAAACCTATATTGAAATTACCTGATTTGAGTCAGGAATTCGTGGTAAGAACGGACGCTAGTAATGTTGGCCTGGGGCCACTTTGTTATAAAGGTCCTCGTCACCCGCTGGGGAATTGAACCCAGTTGCTTATGCCAGTCGCAAATTAAACCGAGCGGAACAAAATTACTCAACAATTGAAAGAGAATGTTTGGCTTTAGTCTGGGCGATCAAGAAGTTCCAGATCTATTTATATGGTAGAACATTCGTGGTACAATCAGATCATCAGCCATTGGTATTTTTGGCACAGTCAAAACATGGAAATGCCCGTTTATTGAGATGGTCTTTACTCATTCAACCATATTCGTTTACCATTGAATACATTCCTGGATCGCAGAATGTTGGGGCAGATTTTTTGAGTAGGCATCCACCTGCAGAAAACCAGGATACGCCTAAAGCCTAGTTGAGTTCAGTTTGGTCGAATTTGTATCACAGATTATAAAGCTGCATTCGGATGCAGGCTTTTCAACAGGGAAGATTTGTAGTGAGATCTCCGTGATACACTCGCCCAAATATATTAGATTACCGCATTTTGAATTTTTCTTCAATACGCCAAGCATTTGTCCTACCCTGCTCATATTTTTCAAAAAGTCCAAATCTAGTTTATAACCCGCAACTATAAGAATTTGAAAATTGTCAAGGACGATAAAATCTAATGCAAAAATTGGACACTCCTTGAATTTTTTTAAACTAACGTATTCTAAGAATCTATTATTAGTTACAACATGCGACAGTGTCGTTAGACGTCGTTTTTCAGAACGTCGCATTTTCAAAAACGCCAGAGAGCTGATTGCGTTTTTGAAGCTATTAACGCCACGCGAGGGTACCCAACTCTATTACTACTGGCTTTTTCGTTGCTCCGTACTAATTTTTAAATATAACATGAAACCGTTTTTGCAGTCGGCAGACACGTGTATCGTTTCAAAAAAAGAGACGGGAGATATATATATAGAGAGGGGGTTAGTATGGAAAAAGTCTACAACCACTTGGGTATTTGCAAACTGAAACTAATGAACCATTGAGTGCAGGGGAGTGGACGGGGCGAAAGAAAGACAGAAAACGTAAATAATGTAATGCATTCTATAGAAGGATGAATAAAAAGGAAAAGACAGAAAGGAATTAAAAGCAATAATGCTGTTTATTAAATACTATGCTATTAAATACTATACTATTTCCTATGAAAACGTATCTAGACTTATAAATAAAGAGAAAAGTACAAAGATGAAAACTTAGATAAAGACGCAGATGAAAATATACTGGATAAATAAAGGACATTAGCCTGATTAAAAATCACTTTTCATCTTTTAGATAGCTTCAAAAGTGACTGAATTATCGCATAAAATAAAATTGACAAAACAGACCGACAATTACACTGATATCCCAGCTCGATTTAAAAGTAACATTTTTCTAGTCGTTGCTTGGAAACAAGTCACATTGACTTGCCTCTTTTGGGTAGACACTACTGGGAGGAAGGAAGAGGTGTAACTGTGACGTTTTGCACCTCCTAGAGCGACTGACGAACTTATTTGAAAAGCGTAAATAAAGGTTGGGATTTTCAAAAATAAATGTCACATCGCTGTAGTTTAAACTGATTGGTTCATGTTAGAATAGACATAGAGGGAAATAAAACCACCGCATCTGCTATGCAGGGTGCCACTTGATAGAGATTTTTCATACACGGAAGGTTCAGAGCAGTTAATAAGCAAATTGCCTTCGCGTCTGAAGCAGCGGCTGTCTAAAAGTGACCATTGACAGTCTGTTAAACCTTAACAAAGTGTGTGATTATTTCATTGATTGCGGTAAGATGCATAACCTTTTTAATACATTATTTGATGTAGAGGCAAACCCAGATAAGGCGCCATAACATTGTGTGTGTACGACAAATTGCCTTTGTGGAAGATTGCGACATACTAGGAGCACCGACATGTATAAGCAGAGTTAGGAAGCAAATTTGAGTTGAATATTGTCATACATATTTTGACTGTAAGACCAGGAAGTCACTGGCAGGCCTATTGGTATAATGACCTTAGAGAAAAGAAAAGATTGTATTTCAGCTGAAGAAGATGATGTATATTGACAGGGGAGTTGAGACTATGTGGAAAAGAAGATACCCACTGTTTATGAAGAAGTCACAATAAAGTTAAAGACTGTAGCTAATTTAGTTAGCTATTGTATCTGATCACAATACTTGTTTAATGATGTTAAATTGGTAGTGGTGGAGACCATTAACTAGGGACTGAGGAAGTCATGTTCCTCTTGTCTTGTGTTCAGCGTTACATCGCCCAGTTTCAAGTTGGTCAGAAGTTGGAGCTGCAGAAGTTGAGGCAACCTACTGGTTGTTTCTGTATAAACCCATACAAGTATTCGCAGTTTCCAGAATACACTGCAGTGGAGAAGTGTGCAGTGTTCTCGATCCAGTCATCCAGGGTCTCCGAGGATTCTAAGATAAGCCTATATCTAGCGGGCTTATGCAGACTCAAATGTATTTTAATCTCCACCCTATTCAGTAACAGTATGTGAAGTGATGTGAAAACCAGTTTTGCCCCAATATTGACTCTTCGTATAACAGTGTTTTTTCCACCAGGGAATAACAGTTTAGAAACTTTAACAAATTAAAATATGTTGGACAGATGTCCTTCTTGTGTATTAAATTTGATAAAACCATAATTTCATTTTAAGTTAAACATTCCTGTCCTAAAAACATTGAGGGACAGGAAATTAAATTGTATATACACATATATCATAACTTTAAACCCAGTCTTGTTTATTTAATTTTAGTAACTTACATGTGTATTTGTTTAACGCAATTATCACTACATTTCCATTACCCTAGACACCAAGCCATATCAATTAACATCACAACCACTAGATACCCAAAATATATCGCAGAGTGAGATCGTAGGGTGGTAGCAGTCAGGTACCCTGATAACATCAACTACAACTATTAGACTCATGGACTTGCATAGCTGACCTCACTCTGTAGACACATTCTGACTACTTTTTCTTTAACATCAAAACCCACCACAATTTTCTTATACTAAGTCCACATTACAGTGGTGCAACTATAATAAATAGTTATCTGACAATCACCATCAGCTGCCATCTCCACAACGAAAGTCGGCTGCAATGGATCTCCAACGTCTTCTGTCTCTTGTCTTGATGGTGCACTCTGATAGACTCTTTCCTGTCCATCTCTTGATGTTATATTCCCACTTATAGCGCTGTCTTCCCCTTGCACGTTTGTCTTCAACTCTGCCTTCTAGTATGGTCTTCAGTAAGGAGTTACATCTTTTTTATATGGTCAAAATATATTAGCTGTCTAATTTTGATCTTCATTAATACTCTTTTCATTTCCAGGTTTCCCAGGACCTCTTTATTTGTTTTCTTCTCTTTCTATGGGATGCGCTCCATTCTTTTATATATCCACATTTCGAGAGCTACAATTCTGTCTTCTAACTGTTTGTTCATTGTTCATGTTTCTCCACCTTCCAGTAATGAAAAATATATGTTACTCTTTGTGATCTCTGGAGCCATATATAAGCTAGATAACGCGAGGGGAACCAATAGGATCCCGACTATCTATCAAGGACAGAGTCAACAATAAAAACTGAAAGACAACAATGGGGACTGTGAATTGTGAAAAGATATGATCGTTTACGTCATTTAGCATGGCACTTTAAGAAGAAGAACTGAGGTTGTAGTTATGTCAATAGTTTAATGTGGAACTGATGGCAAGAACCAGACAAACGCCAGTGGAACAAGAGTTGAGAAGAAGTTGCTGGAAGTGGATAGGACGCACATTGAGAAAACCTGTTGATAGCATTACCAGGCAGTCCCAGTTCTGGGATTCCCAAGGTACGAGAGGTATAGGAAGACCAAAGAACACACAGAGAAGAGACAGAAATGAAGAAGGCGTGGACAGAGCTGACGGCACGGAACAAGAAGACTTTACTAAAGTTTGTGCGAGGCCTATGCTCCTTGGGGAGCTGAAGGGTGATGAGCACACAAGGAAAAAAAAAGAATAAGAAAGAAAAATGTGGAATAAAATGATCAAATGTTCACATAAAACTGACACTTCTGTATGGAGGAGAATGCATTCATCACACCTTAGCTACTCAGGGAACACATGCCTTCAGCACACTCATGCCGAGTCCTCGTGTCCAGTGCTTTCCGGTCAATGTTTTTTCATGTGATCTATTTACTTTTGCTCTTCTTCTTGTATCCTTAGCCCCTGACTAACAAAGCTATTAGTGGCCATCACAACTAGCGGCGTCTTGTAGGACAGCAACAAACTGTCTCCACTTTGCTCTGTCGGTGGCCATCCTTCGTGCCGTGCTCCAACTCTGGTTCGTGCTTTGCATCTCAGCCTTGACTGTTCCCCGCCAGGTTTTCTTTGGTCTATCTCTCTTTCGCCGACCTTCTGGGTCCATAACATAGCAGTTCTGGTGATGGTGTAAGGGTCACTTATGAAGACATGGCCAACCCAGTTCCAGCGTCTGCCCATAACGATGATGTGCATGCCTTTTTGACTGCACCGTTTAAGCAGTTCCTGGTTGGAGATGGTATTCGGTCAAAAGATTCGAAGAATTTTCCTTCGGCATGTTATATGGAAAGATAATAATTTGGACATTTTATTTTCTGTTACTCTCCAGCACTCCGCGCTTCCATGCTTTCGTGAAACTTTGCGTGTCTGTCATTGATTTACTTCTGACGGAAAATCAAAATGAATAAAATTACCATAGGAGAATTTCTGCCGTAATTAGGACATGCAGCAGAAGGAACACAACATAATTGTTTCCGGCCATGTTGAGACTTGCTCGTTATTATAGAAATGCCATGATTGCTTAAGAAAGAAATTTCGACTTCTGGACACCTTCTGGTTTGGGTTATATCTGCTTTTTCAGTTGGGACTTAGGTATAGTTATTCTAGGAGTTTTGTGCTGTTCTTCGAGGTGTCGTCTGTCTGCTGAACTGGTGCTTCTGTCCGACTCAGGGGCTGCCACGGGTTTCATTTGTACTGATACATTGTATGTCTACTACTTGTCGTGAAAAATTCTAATCCACATATATAAATGAGAAAATAAATGTAAAGCCTAACGAAGTAATTCAATAGAAAGAAAGAAGAATGGTGAAAGACCAGTGCTGTCAAAATAGCGTACACCTGTGTTGAAGAACGCCATAATGACTGAACCCGAGATCCCCTTTTTCTACTTCGTCTGCATAACTGTAACGCTTCCACGTTTGATAGTAAAAGCCTACTGCATAAACTACACGTGTTTCTAAAAATAAAACTGGTACTGTATTTCTTGGACGACCTTGATAGACACACTGCTTAATGACCTAGATATAATATTACATTAATGTCATTATGTACACTACGTTAACCTAAAGACAGACGGGCTTAGAAGAGAGAGAGAGAGAGAGAGAGATGCACGGAGGAACGCATGCAATGCTACCACGTCGTCTCGCGATTAAAAAGTGAACGCCAATCACACGCGAAAGGCATGCAGGCCTGTTTTTTTCAAATAAACAGTAATAAAAAACACTACCGATACGAGGTTAGGTTTTGAAAACAGGTTTAAAATCTTATTAGGAAACATGACACAATACTGTTTTACGTCTGAAATCCTGACATTAGTCTGACAGTACAGAAGACACCCCATCGTATAGAAGTGAACGGGTGGTAGAAGAAAATACATATTTTGAACGAAGCCACTTAACCCCATTAAACTTATATATTCTTGTGCCTTAGGACTTGCTGACAAAGAATATGTTATGTGTTACGCAAATAGTCTAGTAATTAACGAATTATAGCCAAAATACCATAGTGAGGTTGTCTGACAGCACAAGATCATATTTGCTCATAATGGCATGCTTGAAACACTGCTTTAGGGGAAATGAGGCCAACAAGTTAGATACGATTTGATTGGCGGTAGTAATATGTAAGGCGAAACCTTATTAGTCGAACTGCAAATGCAAATATGGTTGTTATGGCAACATGTAGAATGGGTAACATTTTTTCAAAGGCTCTTGTAAACATGGTCTCGTTGGTTAGAGCGTTCGATATAGTCAATTAGAAGCGTCAGTTTAGGGCCAGTTTTGAAAATAAATCATTGTGAGAAGCACTTGCGTTGAGATCAAGCTAATATTATTCTAATAAAAGCCTGGGATAAGGCAGATCAAAATTATGCCAGATTCATCGCCAGTCAACGTACTAGTGTATATTTCCATGAATTGTGGTAAGCTAGACATATTTCGTCTATATATATATATATATATATATATATATATATATATATATAAATATATATATATATATATATATATATATATATATATATATATATATATATATATATATATATATATATATATATACATATATGAAAATTGAATATGAATTGATAAATTGTGTCTGTATGTGTGTGGTTCAGTAGCAAACAGAAGGCAAAGCCTAGATATTGCTCCACCATGTAAAAGATTGTCAGAGAGGAGTATAACTGCATTGGCATATATGAGATTGCCAAATAGTAACATGACACCTATCCTATTGTATAGAAGGAATTAACGCTGGATTTGCAGAGGCGTTGTAACCATTAGGGAGAGGAATACTGGTATATTGTCACATGAGAAGCTAGTAGTTGGCATACCGCGCTGAACTCTGTGTTTGTAATCTCCTGTACTTCAGTGTGGAAATAGATATTATATATTAGTTCTGAAGAAGGAGGTACAACCTTCTTATTTCAGGGTCCGTGGTACTGACGTATTAGAGCAGCACCTGGTCTGAGTTTTGCTAAATCCAGAGGGCAGGCAGCAGACTCCTTGTCCAAGATATTGACCATTGGTGGATTTCAAGATAACTGAGAAGCAAGCGAGCAGAGGAGACAGTTTTCCTGCCGCCGACTCATAAGTTAAGAATTCGTGAGCCAGAGTAGCTCACCCTTGTATAACCCACCTTTAAAAATTGACTGTAATACTAAAGCACAAGGGACAGTTAGTGTTTTACACATAAAAAGAACTGTGAACCCTTCAAGATTATTTCCACCATTAACAAACACATGAAGTCGTGATGACAAACAACAACATAGCTTCAAAAGCCAGTATTACCTATTAATACCAGAGCATAACACTACACATATATTGTAATACTATCCTATGTCAGGACAAAGATCCGTTGTATAACTTTGTACATAAAGATTGTGTTTACATTTGATTGTGATTCCTGATTCACTTTGTAGTTGGATCAGGATATCTATTCTTGAAAGAAACTAATACATAATTTAAAATTTAACACTTGACTTACTTAAACTAGTCTTCTAGAGTGTGAAATGTATGTGATTGTTATAGTGTTGTAAAGTGTTGTGAATCTTAAATAAAGTGTTTATCTGTCTGTTGTTGTTGTTGTGAACTTACACTTCATCAATATCATAACCCTAGACATTCAACGTAGCCATCATATTAGCCCAGAATAAGTCTGATTGAGATCTAAATGTGGTAGCAAAGTAAGGTCATCTGTAACACACTACACTTATTATATACAGATACCTTCACAGCTGATCTCAGTCAGTATACTAAGTCCCCTATAAATATTTATATAATCCCAACTTACCACACTACTGCAGGTTTTCTGTTATATGATTCACTGTGTAAATGCGCTGTATTGGACTACCACTGCGCGAACCGCACTACGTGGTCTCAATATTGGTGCAGGTTTGCTTCATTAGTCTCAGTACTGCATTTAGAATTGGGGATACAAACAAAGGACAACACATGAACTTTCCGCAGAAGAAGCCATTTCACCTTTCATTGTCTTTGAACGCAAATTCTTTCCATCAGACTAATTTTATGCGTCCCTATTGCGAAGGTTTTGTTACACAATATAATTATCGTGTTGACGGTGGATAATTTTCCCTGACTGTCGTAATTTTTACCAGAGAGGGTTCTGATGGATATTGGTCCCTTTAGAGTGTAGAGTGATATTGAAGGCTCTGTGAGAATAAGGATTTAGGAGAATGAGGTAGTAGATTCACAAGCGCTGGGAAAGAGTACGGACAGTCTCTTATTACGACAATGTTTGTCTCTCAAAAACTATTCCTACCACTCTTCTGAACAAATAGTTGTTTGTCAGTTCCAGTCGCTCATGCGCACACACCGATTTGGTGATTCTGACGCACAACGTACATGAATACACACTACGATAACAAAATATGGGAAATGTTTGGAGTTTTGGGCCAGCCGACAACCAATACAAATAAAATTTAATACCTTTATTATCATAAATCAGTCACAAATAATTATACATTTACAGTCAAAAATCAAAGGTTACCGAATACAAAGATGACACGGGAAGAGGGGTTTTTGAGGAGAAATATCCCATCCACCGTTTCCCGTTTGTATTTACTAACAGACAAGATTCAGTCCAAACGACAAGAAAAGGGGGGGGGGGGGTGATCAGAGATGGGCAATTTAACCAACTTGTAAATTTATTACTCTGAGGCAAGGGGTTACAGAAAAGGGGGGGGGGGGTGTGTAGAGGAAAAGCTAGGGTTCTCAAATGTCTCCCTTTAATCAACAGATTTTACGGGAGGGGGGAATGAACCCAGTTACACAATCCCGTTAGGAGAAGTCCCGTACAAGGAATATAATGCACCTTAATACTAGGTCGAACTAATTAAAAGGGTAAAGAAAAGATTAAATCTCCTTTCATTCAAAAAAACACACTAGGGCTGGCCATCCCACAGACACACACGCAGACTTACCAAAATGGTGAATTCTGGCACTCTAGGAATTATTTACCACAGCAGCTTATACCGTGGAATAATAGACTGGTCTTCTTATTTCTTCCGTGTCAGGCCCCAGATTTAACGAGGTAACAAATAGTCTCAACTGTCACAAGTTAAAAACACTGAGGTAAGTTCTTCTTTGGGGGTGGGTAAAATCCACTGAATATACTTGACAGACAGTGTTCAGGTAGATCTATGTTCTTCTTCACAAATAGGGCAGTGAATAAAATATGTTCTGCTTCCAGTTTACTTTAAGGACTATATGAACTAGTATTTTAAAAGTGTTTCTTGGGTGGCTTTATTCTCAGTTAAATTCAGAGGAGCGGGGCCCATTATAGGTCGCCACAAGTTTAGCTTTAAAAAAAGTTCATATGTTACTGGAGTTATCGAATTGAGTTGGCAGAACTCTGTATATAATTAATAATTGCTGGGATGCAGGTTGAATGATCGTTCTGAATGAAAGATAATCAAAACAAGAAATGCATTACAAATCATATTATAATCTGACACGCGCTAAATTTCAGTTAGCCTATTTACTTTATTAGCGTCGTCAATTAACAAAACAGGAAAACTCCCCGTGAGTTAAAAATAATTAAAAGCACATTGTTGCGTGAGAAATTCTCGCAACATCGTTTTATTACAATATATATTTTGTAACGCAAGGGCAACAACTGCTTGAAATTTTTAGTCACTTTTCTCGGTAAGCAGTTGTCTACTCGCGTTGGTATTGAATGCAGTTAAGTTTGCTATGCTAGGCCGTTTTCTCAGAAAACGGTTGGCAACCTGTTGGGTTATCCTTTTAAGGTAATCATTCTTACGCTGGTTCGTAGTAAAGGTCCTTGCGTCTTAAGTTCTGAGCTGTGGTCATTTTGCGCTGGACTGCGCATGACTGGTCTTGCTTCTTGGTCGATCGATTTCCGCCCACCAGTGAGTGAGCGATTTTGAATAGCTAGAAAGATGCCTCGCTGAGAGGGGATCTCCGCTATTTTTTTGTTCTGTCAGGAATGTGAAGTCCTCTTAATGGATATTTCGTTTATTCGAGATAATACCTCTAGTGTATTTCCACATGCCGGGAGGCGTAATATTTCTGTGTATTTCCTGAAGGCAAGGTAAATTAACTTTTCATTAACTCTATCGATTTTTGGTCGTGAGCGATTTTTGATTCATAGCCTGTCTTCGAAAGGCGTCGTCACGAGATGTTTTCCCAGCTCACATGTCGCTGTATTGTACTGCATCGGTTGATGCATGTCCCAAGGACCATTACTTGCTACTTTGTTACATGAACTAGGTTTGGAAAACCTTTGTTATCTAGAGGATATTTTTGAGGACATTATTTATACTTCGGCAGACGTGCCTGTCTTGCTGAAGTCAGATTAAGGAGAGTGAACTGATCTCATACATCTGGTTATCTTCTGGCTAAGATAGAAAGGGATGGAGAATTTTCCCGACTACATTACAGCCTTATAATGTATTGACATGCCTGTGAATCACCTTTATTATGATGCTGTCTACCGTCCATTGCTATACTGACATTGTTGCTGTGATAATGACTGTCTGATGTACCTACATATTCGCGTATACATTTTGTCACTGTGGCGTCCACAATAAATGATACAGAAAAACGTCACTAGCTGTTACAAGCATCATTGACTTTATACGTCGTGAGTTAACTGACGTTTTTGTATGGATTGCCCTGTTTTTGTATGATCATTGTTTGACTGTACATCATCTACACACTTCACAAAACCAGACCACGGGCACCATCACTCACCTCATGGTGCACGCGTCATTTGGCGGCCAATTACTCAATCATAATATAAATTGGGCGTCATCACACATCTATCTATACAGAACTAAACTGTATTTACTAGTTATAATTCCCTTTAACGGCTGCAAAATTAATTTACGCGTCAATTGTATTAGGAAATAGTTTTAGATGTAACATTTAGTTTGCACTAGAACTGTGGAAATGGGTTTATTTAATAAGGTTAAATTTACACCACAATCCAGTGAACTAAAATGAAATAACTAGACCACTGATCTCTCGAAGCTAATGTATAAATTACCGTCTGTGCAGAAAAGAATACACTCCTCCAAACTAAAGTGAAAAAAGGTACCACTGAAATCTCTCGAGCTAATGTATAAATTATACCGTCTGTGCATACTGCAATGGCTATCTATGAATGAAAGAATACAAACAAAGGTAGATGAAATCTAGCAGGAATCCGACTAGGCTATATGCTAATGAAACTAGGATTCTGTCAGAACGAACGATAAAATGCAGTTTTCGGAGTTCTTTATTTATACATCTCGAATGTAACTTAAATGGGACGTGTTGGATTTTCACACCTTTCTTGAAGTATAGCAAAATCCGAGGTACAACGCCGTTGTGTTAACCGCTGTGTTTCCTCCGTTTTCCCCGGTCTACCGATCTTCTTCGTCTCAGGCTGCTCGCATGAGGGTGCGAAAATTTCTCGAGAAACTAACTACGTTAGCTGAGAGTTCCCTGATTTCTTTAGATCGTATACCGCTCCACGTTGAATTCTGAAGATCAGCCTGTCTTTGATGGTACCGCTGTTCTGAGAAGCTTTGGCAACTCCCACCAGGCGGGGCGACAGCCAGGTAAGAAAATGAACTGCTGTTAATTGCTCTAGAAACAGGAGTGAGTCTCTGGCCACGTCCTCTTTTGGGCCGGCGTTAAGGAAAAGATTGCTATGAATCGTTCTCAGAGATGGTCGTGGGCGTGATTTAACCTCCCATCAAAGGCCATGCGATCTCAAAAGTTCACAGAAGATAGCAGGCTACATATTAATGATCCAGCGTGTAAAATTCTCGTGGAAATGCTGCATGCAGGTTAAAGTTACAACAGATGATCAGGGGTTCTAAAGTTATGAGAGGCCAATATTCTGTTATAATCCATCGAGTCTGGGAAATTCATTTGTCATACTTAGACGTACGTCACACTGACCCAATACATACAAGGCGCATTTTGATCTGTTGCTTTGTTTACATTTCGCCTACGGATTCATATATTTCAATGAAATATTGTAGTAATTGTTTATACATATTAAATTCCTCGCTTCTATCATATGCTAATAAATGATAGTCGACGATTTTTTCACTCAAGTACAAGATATTACCATACTATGGGCATACGAGGGCTGTCCGGAAAAGAACCGGCCATGTAATATAAATCAATAAACATTTTACATAGCACAATGATGGCTCAGTCCCCTTCAAAGTATGCTCCTTGGGACATCACACAGTACTCCCAGCGTTTCTTCCACTTTTTAAAACACTCTGCGAAGGCTTTTTTTGGAAGCGCCATCAGTTGCGTCGTCGTATTTTCTTTAATCTCATCCACGGTCTGAAATTTTCTACCTTTCAAACATGATTTCAATTTGGGAAAAAGCCGAAAGTCGCAGGGTGCCAAGTATGGGCTATAGGGGGGATGAGTTACCTGGTTGATGTTATGTTTCAACAAAAAACTTTGCACTAGATGTGATGCATGGGCGGGTGCGTTGTCGTGATGAAGACGCCGATCGCCAGTTGCCCACAACTGTGGTCGTTTTCGTCGTACTGCATTTCTCAACCGACGGAGAACTTTGAGGTAGTACTCCTTATTAATTGTATGGCCTGAGGGAGCGTACTCGCGATAGATAACACCTTCCCAATAAAAAAACACAGTCAACATGGTCTTGATCTTGCTACGGATTTGCCTCGCCTTCTTCGGGCGTGGAGAACCAGGCGACTTCCAATGAGACGACTGAGCCTTCGTTTCTGGATCATAGCAGTAGATCCACGATTCATCTCCGGTTATGACTTTCTTCATGAAATCTGGGTTATTGGTTGCGTTTGAAGCAAATCATTAGCAACTGTAGCACGAAGTTCCTTCTGCTATGGTAGCAGAATCCGCGGAACGAATTTTGCCACGATACGTCTCATACCCAGATCCTGGGTCAGAATCTCGAATGCAATAGTTTTTGGAATTCCCAGATCCTTTTCTAGTTCTCGCATTGTCAGCCGCCGGTCTTTTTTGATTGCAGCCCGTACAGGTTCAACATTTTCCGGTGTTCTGCTTGTTGCAGGACTTCCAGAAATGGGATCACATTCAACAGATTCTCGACCATATTTGATGCGTTTGTGCAACACCTTTATTTGTGTAGCACTCATTGCATCGTCTCCAATAGCCTTCTGAATCATCATAATAGTTTCCGTGGAGGAATGTTGAAGCTTGACGCAAAATTTGATGCAAATTCTTTGCTCTTCTCGTTCAGCCATTTTGAATGCGACGACCACACAGTGCACGTGCTCACTAGACGGCTTTTAACAGTCGCACTGACTGGTGCAGCAACGTCAGCATTGCACACATATGTGCATAACAGGCCACTCTATTTGGCTGCCAAGTTACATCGATGTCGCGCAAACGGTTTTTCTAATATTAATTATGGCCGATTCTTTTCCGGACAGCCCTCGTATAAATACATGTACATAATAATTCAATGATAAAACGCTGATGTTGTAGACGAGACCAAGAGTGGTTGAAAAGTTTATAGATTCTTGAGAGGGAAGTATCATATATAAGACAAAGAACAATGGCACGGCGCTATTTCGGAGTGACGAAAAATCATACTGGCAACGCTGAGTTTTGGCAACATTGGAATAACTACCCGCAAGTCATGTGATTAGCGGAAGCGGGAATTTTTAGGCGCCAAGATAGGGATTCGTCGTCTAGCCGCGTCCGGGTGAGGACGTACCTATGTTTTCCCTTGCCAGCATTCTTGCTGAGAAGTGTGCCATGAGAGGTGTATTCTTAGTTTTGACTTATTGCTGGTTTAGTGGATCATATTGTGTAATTCTGGATTTTGTGTATTATCTAGAGCCATTTCCTATATACCGCAGATTATAAGTGTTCTATGTTTTGGATATTTTCATTGTCATAGATGGTGGCCGCTATGGTGAGCGGTAATCAGTACAGTGCTTGTACAGGGTCGTCATATTGTGTGGTATGAAGCTATTAGATAAATTTATTGAGCCAAGTTTTCTCTGGCATCGATATATGCATTTCATATGTTTGTTCGCCGTGTGTGGCGATATTGTGTGCGTTGATTCATTAAAGGGAAGTATCTGTAGAAAGTGTTAATCTTTCTTTGTCAGCCATTATATGTTGTGGTCATGCTCCTAGGGAGCGAGCCTATAACTATAATTATTAGTGTTGTTGTTATTATAAATCCACAGCATATCTTGTGGTGCTGACAAACAGTAATTAATGTTACAGTGAAATGAAAATACATCTTCAGCTTAAGTCTTAACAATAATGATATATTAATATATTAGAGATATATTAGATTTATATTATGTCAATTACGATTGATCGCAGACCCGTCCAACGAATTCCACTCCTATCTCCTCATAGGTGGCTGAGTTCATCTTCTTCGTTCGCTCTTACAAAACGACGCATACAGGCATACCTCGCTTTATTGCACTTCGCTTTATTGCGCTTTACAGATATTGCGCTTTTTTCCAAATTATTCATGTTTATTTATTAGAACGTGCCTTCTTCTTCCGATAGATTTTGGCTCAGATGATGAAGATTAGCATTTGTTTTTAGCAATAACGTATTTTTAATTTGACAGTACATTGTTTTGTTTTTTTTAGACCTAGCGCTATTGCGCACTTAATAGACATCGTGTAAACATGATTTTAGGCTTTTATATGCACTGTGGTCCTTTATCTCAGGCTTCTCTCTTCACCATACAGTTTCTCCCTCAACTGGGGTGTAGAAGACCACATTGTCACTTTGCTCCTCTCATGGAGCCGACAGTTTTGGACTACATGTTCTACTGTTTGTTTGTCCTCCCCGCGTGGACACTCATCTGTCAGTCCAATTTTCAGTTTGTTGTTCAGATGGTATCTGAGTCTGCAATGGCAGGTTAAACTGAACATTATCACTTGATCTTCTTTTGGTAATTGAGGTCCATGGCTTATAAAACCTATTTCATCGAACACTGTGTGGAATTCGTGAAATTTTTCTTAATATACTCCGGTAACCAGTTTTCGTTTTTGACCACCAACACTGTAACCTACCATCCGTGGTCGTAAAAAGCTACTAAGGAAGTGGAGTTGTGCACTGTGCTGAGATCCTTCTTGTGTGAGGGAGGAGATCGGAGCACTGATGGATTAGTCCGTGTGCAATGAAGATAGTCCACAAAACCAAACCAACCAGACTGGAACGTGATGCAACAAGGTTTTGATCCCGGTAATTTTATCACCGAAAGGAGTGCGTTCTAACTGCTTAGCTAGTCGAGCATGGGGATTGCAAACATCCCCCCCCCCCTCCCCTTGCCCCTCCTCTTTTCATATCATGATTCTAGTTATTTCCCATATACGTCGATCAGTCATCCAAATTTAGATTAGGTTTATACAATTTTTTTCTCGCCCCTGCTCATGTATCGACGGTGCTTATTAACAACAACAATAAAATACCTGATGAAATTAGTGTAAGCGTTGACTTCACAGTTCTATAGCCACGTGCTGACGCGAGCTGTTTGAGGGATTTCTAAGCGGAGTAACAGGTGCATGAAAATTGAGGCTGTAATTGATCTTTTGTCGTTTGGTTGCGTGTGTACTTATTCTCGGCAGGAGAAAAAAATTGTATAGCTCAACATTTTTTCGCGAGCTAGATTTGAAGCTTTTCCAACGATCTCTCTCTCTCTCTCTCTCTCTCTCTCTCTCTCTCTCTCTCTCTCTCTCTCTCTCTCTCTCTCTCTCTCTCTCTTGCTCTATTCATTATCACTGTTTTTTTTTTGTCTTTTGCACTAAGGACAGTCTGTGTGACCGATACGTTGTGATTACTTATAAATGTTCCAGGGCCGGCTCTAGGACAAAACCAATGAGACAACTGGTTTGGGGCGCCAAGGCTCAGGGGCGCCAAAACGTTTTTGTCATCTTAAAAAATAAAATATTTTTTGATATTATAAACTATGTTACTCATATCTTTTAATTCATTTATCTTTTGAAATAGAAAGCTGCAAACAGCGAAACGCAATATAGGAAGAATTCCCGACACATACACCCACTCACATACACAGATATATATAGGGTGATTAAAATAGTCACATTAAATAATGATCACAAATCTCCGAGTTCATATTCCGTCATATTATCATCTGTTAAAGTCATACAATCTACAATAAATAAAAGGGTTTAAATAAAAGATTTTGAAAGATTACAATGCGTTATTTTTTGTACTAAAAAGCTTACAAAAATACTGTAAAAAATGCACTGTAAAGAAAATAGAGGTACAAATGTGTACCTGAAAGCCACAAAAAACAGGAAAAACAAACTTAAATATAATCTGTAACATTCTGTACAAAAAACATTTATACAAATCAGTTATTTAAACGTCCCAACTAAGATGGTTTGGCCATGTCTGCAGAATGGGAGAAGATCGACTACCAAGACAAGCATGGGAAACAAAGAGCCAGGGATCCAGACCCCCAGGACGACCCAGAGTCCGCTGGGAGGACAACATTAGACAATCTTTGAAGGACCGAGGACTAGAATGGAACCAGGCCAGGAGGAACTCAGCCGATAGGATAGTCTGGCGCTCTCTCTTCCAAACCTCTACACCTCACGGTAGATTGGGAAAGAGTACAAAAACTTAAAACGCAAATGAACAACAGAGTCTGATGTATGAAGTCTGAGGACGTAATACTACATCCAATGGAAATTAATGTTGTTATCAAACCCAGTCAATGTTTTTTAAAGTTCAATGCAATAGAACTCGTCTGTGAGCATGCTTACATTATCCCGAGCCATAAATACCCCTTAGAACATGACAAATAAAAGGGCTGACGTTGAAAACACTTTTTAATTTTCAATGTTATGTGTGACAGTCGTAAGTCTGAGTCGTCGTGAGTCGAAAACGTCGTAAGTCGAGAACTATCTGTAAATGAAACAACAGTTATAACAATGAACCGTAAATGCCATATGACAAATAACCTCTAATTATTAATTTGTATACCCAGATAGAAAAAACATACTATTAAAAATAAAATAACATACTAACGTTTCAAGAAGATGCAGAAATCACTGCCCGCCATGAAACCATGTGTTGAACAAACTGGTTTTAACGTTTACTTGTAATGTTGATATGTTATAGAAATTTATTTAATAACGTTGCAGTTATTTGTCTTATTATAATATTTTTTTTTTATAAACTTGTTGGACAAGGATGAAGAAAATACAGTTTAAAAACAGGAAGTTGCTTTTTAATCAACTCATATATATATATATATATATATATATATATATATATATATATATATATATATATATATATATATATATATATATATATATATATATATATATATATATATATATATATATATACATATATATACTAATAATCAGTATGTCATGTTGTATAAGGGGAAGGCGGTAGCAAATTATATTAGTTTTATTCGATATGTTTTGTATTTCATTGATATAATTTAATACACGCATACTTCTTTCAGTGAAAGCAATATTATAGTGCGTTTCAAAAAGGTCGGTCGACGATTGACTTCAAATATCTCCATATTCCTTGCACTGATAAACATGATTTTTTGCATGTAGTCTTATATTTTCAATGTCCCAAAGGTTTTATAAAATTAAATGTTGTAGGTAATGTGCTTTTATTGAACGGCTAATTCCTTTGATCTTTTTTAACGAAGTAATTATTTTGTCCTGGAAGAAAATAATTTACCGTAAATGAAGGAAGTTGCGTATTTTCGGCATAGGCGTCTATACAATTCGAATGTTAGAGGGGTTTGTTAACTGATTACTACGTGAGGTCCTTTTTTATTTCTTTGAAATATTTGAGAGAAAAATAACGCTTATTCGTTGTAAAAGTTACTTTTTATACTAAAAAGTGAATGGATGCATGAAGAGGTGAAAGTACTGTGTATGTTAAAAATAGTAGTGAAATCGCGGAGATAAAAAGGAAATGAATTGGTTTACATATACACATAGATGGAGGAGAAAACATATAAAACATATAAGGTATTTACACACTTATTCCTAGTAAGACGAGTCTAACATATTGATGACTATTCTCGGCTGAACGAACGACAGTCCATCTTTTTTCCAATAGTCATTTTCCTCTTTTAAGACATGGTCTTCACATTTACACCAATAATCTTTGTCTATCTGCGAGAGGGCGGCATATGTTAGTTCTTTCATATTGCATAGTTTGAAAGTTTTATTTTCAGCTGCCACCTGTCCTTTGGGAGCCGCGGTAGCATAGTGCTTAGTGCACTGGCTTCCTAGCGCAGTGGTCTATGGTTCGATCCCCAGATGAGGCGGGAATTTTTTAGGCCACAACCGGCTCTTGGGTCGACCCAGCCCCAAATGGGTACCAGAGCAACTCTGGGAAGGTTAAGGCGGCCGGCGTGATGCCGACCACATCACCCCTCGTGTGCCGACGGTCAAGATAATATGGGCCTAACACCATATTCCCAATATGCCTCAATGGGCGTGTAACGGGTTCCTTTTTTTTTTTTTTAACCTGTCCTTTAACTTTTGCCCAAACGAGTTCAATTGGGTTGTGAATGATAAGGTGGCAGTCTCAAACACATATGACCATGCTGTTAAATCAACTTGTCTATATGGAATATCTTGGTCTTTTGTGATTTCTTAACAAGGGACAGTAATTCAGGTTTCAAAAACCCCTCGTTAAATGGAATGTCTTCTTTTCTGAGCCAAATCTTTATAGCATCTTTTGTACTCGAAGATGTCGGGATTTTGTCTTCTTCTGCCACAGCATTGTGGTATGATGCGTTGTCCATTATCAGACAGGATGGTCTGTCTAGGGACGGAAGAAGAGTATTTTCAATCCACTCTTTAAATATGTTACCATTCATCTCGGTATGATAGTCCCGGTTGTCCGTATAATTGGAAGTGAAAATAAGTTCAGCATTTTTCACTAGCCCATTATGTCTGCTGCCTGCATGTGCCATTATCAGACGTTGTCCTTTTCCACTGGGTACACATCTTTTAATCGTTCCATCTGATAACTGCCATTCCTTTTCACTTGTGTGGTGAGCATTGATCCAAGTTTCATCCACATACACAATATCATAATCTTTATTACGAATTTCCCGTACTTCACGTAAATATTTACTTCTCATAGATACCAAGTGCGGCTTCTCGCAGATGACGTTTCTTCCACTAGTGTACTTCCTAAACGTAAAGCCAATGCTTCTAACAGTTCTCCATAATGTTGATTTCGACACATCAATGTCATTGTGTGTTCTCAGCCGAATTTTCAGTTTTCTTAGTGTCACAGTTTCTTTGGAATTAAACATTCTACAAATCTCTCTTCTAATCACATCCCTGTCAAAACTATCTACTACTTCCTTTCTTCCTTGCGTCCTGGTATTGATTGAACTGAGAATTCCATTAGCTTTAAGTAATTGATGAAATGAGCGTTTACTTAAACCCAAAGCGTGAATAGTTCTCTTTTCAGGATTTGAGAGACTCCGATGCAGTTTACCACGCTTAGCTTCTCTGCATAAATATTTATACATCTTCACTGCCATTGTATGCAGTGTAAGGAACTTGACTTTCATACCCATTGTATTTACAGACCTAGAATACCGCAAGATACGCCTATGCACTGAAATACACAATCAGTAGAACGGTAACTGAACGCACCGGAAGGATCAATGTAATGTTCAAAACAGTGCGATAGTGAGCTGAAACACATAGAAAATCACGTAAACTTGCGTTCAAGATGTTAAATCGAAATAGCGCACAAATATGAAGGGGTAAGCCCTCTCAATATACGGTTAGACTAGGAGGTGGTCGATTTTGTATACTTTAAATAAAGAAAATTTAAAACCATAAGTTTGTTAACGAGGAAAAAAATGTCCCCCTCGGGACATAGCGATCATTAGGTCATATGCAAAGTTGCAACAATTACTATCAAGTGGTTGCAGAGATATTGAATATTAAACAGCGGCAAACATTGTGAAACGCACTATAGCACGTAAGAAATAAAAAAAATTAATATGCTTAAGGAGTTCCACACTCGTCCTGAACACTTACAGTCTCTTTTTAATGATCTAGATGACAAATCAGTTGGTTCTTGTCAATATTCTAGTCTATCAGTAATGCAGGAGGAAGAATTGTCTTTTCCTGAAATACAGATGTCTCTTCCTGTACCTGCTTTAAAGTCTACAGAATCTTGGCGAGATGTGTCTATTTCTCCTTCGGTTACATCACAACAACATCGTCAAATTTATAATCTGTTGGAGTCTTTTTCTGATGTGTTGACTGACCTGCCTGGTCGTACATCAGTTATCTGTCATGACATCATTCTTAAAGATAATACACCTATTCGCCTACGTCCCTATTCAGTTCCGGTTCATTACCAAAGTAAGACAGCTCAGGAACTTGATCAGATATTAAGTTTAGGTATCATTGAGAATAGTCACGCAAGAAACCAAGTAAACGAGCAGGAGAAATGAGCATTAGGACCTACAAGCTGAGAGAGCCAGAAATTAAGACCAGATATCAGGGGCTTATTGCTGCAGCGGTGAGCAGCACAGAAGAACAACCCGATGACTTGGAAACCCTCTGGATTAAATTCAAGGATATCATAAAGACAGCTGCTGCAGAAGCATGTGGTGAAGTCCGACTTGGGAACCAGAGAAAGAGAACACCTTGGTGAACAGAGGAAGTCAAAGAGAAAATAAGAGAGAAGAAAATGGCATGGAAACAATACTTAGGAGCTAAAAACACAACAGGACAAATGGAAAAATATAGAGAATATGTGACACTCAGAACAGAAGTAAAGAACAAAGTGCTAGCAGCAAAACAGAAGTCCTGGGAAGAATCTGGAGAAAAGCTAGAAAAAGATGCACAAGAAAACCAGAAATTGTTCTATAAGACCCTAAAGAACATGAGGAAGGAAAAACAATGCCCTCTCAAATTTATAAAGGACAAGCAAGGCAAATTGCTTACTGCCCCGAAGGAAGTAATGGAAAGATGGAAAGAATATTTTTCAGAACTCCTTGATGGTGAGCAAGGTCAAACATCAGAAATGATAACCACTAGCACAGAAGAGGAAACCAATGGTGATGAAGATGGCATAAAGATGGAAGAACTGAAGGCAGCACTGGAGAAAATCAAGATGGGCAAAGCAGCAGGGCATGATGGTATAACACCAGAAATGGTTAAGTACATGGGAGCATCAGGCGACCTGTTACTCTTAAGGGTCCTACAGGCAGCATGGTGCAACAAGACCATACCAAAGGATTGGGAGATCGCCATCATAACACCAATTTTCAAAAAGGGTGACAATCGACAGTGTGGAAACCATAGAGGCATATCTCTTCTCAGTGTCCCTGGAAAAATCTGCTCTAGAATCCTAGAGCAGAGACTCCGACGCCTAGCTGAGCCACAGTTGGATGAGGTCCAGTGCGGATTCCGAGCAAACCGAAGTACTCAAGACCTAATCTTCACACTCAGACAGCTGAGTGAAAAGGCCCTTGAGTATAAGAGTGAGATCCATCTTTGTTTCATAGATCTGGAAAAGGCGTTTGACAGGGTCCCTTGGAGCAAACTTTGGGACTGTTTGGCAAGGAAGAATATTCCAGCACCTCTGATTCATGCTATACAGAGCTTCTACAAGTCTTGCAGAAATTATGTGAGGACAGCAAACCATAAGTCAGAAGAGTTCAGGACCACCAGTGGTGTAAGACAAGGTGATATCCTATCACCTTACCTCTTCATACTCCTTATGGACGATGTCATCAAGGCATGTAAGGAGAGAACAAGAAAGTATTCAGTGGGGTACTGGAAGATGAGACAGGTCTATATTTCAGAGCTGGCATTTGCTGATGATGTTGCCCTGATTGCTAAATCAGAGGCACATCTCCAATCCAACCTGCAAGTCTGGAAGGAAGAGCTGGAGAAGAGAGGGATGGTCATAAGCAGCTCTAAAACAAAATCCATGGTGATATCACGAGAAGAAAGAAGACATCAGATTAAGCTGGGAGAACAGGTCCTGGAGCAGGTCGACCACTTTAAATACCTCGGAGCTATTATAGATCGAAATGTCCCAGTCTTGACATGTGGATGCGAGTCATGGGCAATGACTACAACCCATAAAAGCCGGATCCAAACCTCAGAAATGAGGTATCTGAGGAAGGTTGTTGAAGTGACGGGAAGAGACGTGGTACGCGGCCGGACGATACGTCAAGGCCTAAAATGCCACCACCTACAGACCCAAGTAGAACAGTCCCAACTAAGATGGTTTGGCCATGTCTGCGGAGTGGGAGAAGATCCGCTACCACGACACGCATGGGAAACAGAGAGCCAGGGATCCAGACCCCGAGGACGACCCAGAGTACGCTGGGAGGACAACATTAGACAATCTTTGGGGGACCGAGGACTGGAGTGGAACCGGGCCAGGAGGAGGACAGCCGATGGAATAGTCTGGCGCTCTCTCTTCCAAACCTCTACACTTCACGGTAGAAGGGGAACGACTAAGTAAGTAAGTATCATTGAGAATAGTAATTCTCCTTTTTCTTCACCACTAGTTATTGTCAGAAAAAAAAGACAATAACATTCGTTTATGTGTTGACTATAGAAAATTGAATGCTCAGACAGTTGCTGACAGTGAACCACATCCACTTCTCGACGACTTACTTACTCGTCTGTCGACAGCTAAATTTTTCACGAAAATAGATCTGACTAAGGTATATTGGCAGATTCCCTTAATAGAGCAATCCAAATATCTTACTGCGTTTTCGACTCCACAAGGTCTATACCATTGGAACGTCATGCCTTTTGGGCTTATGAACGCACCGGCAACATTTATTCGCATGATGCGAAAAATTTTATCACATAGATCAGACGTCATTACATACAAAGACGATATCTGTGTATTCAGTCCATCATTTGAAGAATATTTTTCAGGACGTAGTTCCTTATTGGATATTTTAAGGTCAAACAATCTGACTGCAAAACCGACTAAGGTCCAAATTGCATTTCAGGAAATTACTTTCCTGGGTCATATCATTGGGGCTGGTCGCATTCAAACCATTCCCCAAAATGTTTCTAAAATTTTAAAATTGTCTATTCCTAAGACGAAAAAGCAAGTTAGAAGTTTACTAGGTTTAGTACAATATTATAGTAGGTTTATCCCTAATTTGTCATCTAACACAGCGGTATTGTCTTCCATTTTAAGGAAAGGAATGCCTATGCAGATAAAATGGACTGAAGACAGCGACAAATCATTTAATAAAATAATTACCATTTTTTCCAAGCCACCGATTTTAAGGTTGCCAGCTATTAAAAAAAATGTATGTCCTTCGTACAGATGCCAGCAACTACGGATTAGGCGCTAGTCTTCTTCAAGATCACGGGGGCGTACTCCATCCAACTTTATTCATATCAAGAAAGCCCACGGACACCGAACAAAAATACTCCGTGATTGACAAAGCATTGTTAGCGGTCGTATGGGCGATCCAAAAACTCGAGAAATTTCTACTTGGAGCTCCTTTTATCGTGCAGACAGATCAAAAATCGGTAGCTGCGCTCAGATGAGCCAACCACAAAAGCCCGAAGCTGGCTCGATTTTCGATACTCCTTCAACCTTTCCAACTCACCATTGAATCTATCCCGGGTTCTGAGAACGTAATGGCTGATTCTTTGTCTCGCCACCCTTCCTCATCATGAGATTTAAATTGATGACGCAATTCAACTGAACCATGAACGTTATGCACTTTTTCTTTAGTCGATGACTGTATGGATAACTCCTATGATATCTACGTTCCAGTTTCATGGTGGTTCATAATTACATAACAATGCGTATCTCCACGATACATTAATAAGACATTAATAACATTGGACAAAATAATAATTCATCTCGATTGATCGTTCCAATCTTCCATGATGTGTTGTTGAATCTTCACTAACAACGATGGATTAAAGTCTTTTATCTACGGACATTTGGAAATTTATAAACAGCATTCGGTATTCCTCGTACATACTGTACATTTTATTGCTGACGTTATCATTTGAACATTATCAAATATCAAATAGACTTTCAATGTTTGGCCCATGTCAAGCCATTAGATATACACTACAAGTACTTAAATGACAAACTTTGGATTCAAATAGTGTTCTCGAATCAATTTCATGTCGAGCAACGTTTATGATAGGAACGCAAGTGACACTTGACTCATTCATCTCTCAATAATTCGCGTGGAGCTTTCAAATAATACCCATCGCTGATTCCTCTATGACATGATTATGGACTTTGGTTTGTGTCCATATATCTCTCACTCGTTACAGTGCGATCTACCAGCACTATACGAGCGATCTTTAAAACAATTGTTTAATACGTACACCTTCCAGGGTATCACCGGAACACTTGTGATCTACTTCGGCTGAATAAACAATTCAGGCTAGCGTACTATTAATGTACACTGAAATCTTTGTGGACATAACATTATATTTATATTAATCAACACTTGGTGTTCTCAAGACAATTGTTCAAGGTAATACGTTAAGAATGAACATGATTCAACTATAGATAACTTGGTTACTTAAGTAGGCTTTAATTAGACCAATGACAATTACATATTATTTGTATTTTCATTAACTATTGTAACTTGACACTTATGTTTCATATTTATACACTACGTGTTATGTATAATTTCTTTTTATTAGTATGTAAATTATTTTCGTTTATTTTCTAATTAGATAGGTATTTCACATTTATTGATACACATTATCTATTGTTATCCTCAATTACTCTATTACTTTAATTACTTATTACTTCCTTGCATTTCTTTTCTTTCATGTGTATTTTCTCATGTGTTCTTTGTGTTTTTTTTTTTTGTCTTGGTTATTTTTCAGAAAATACTTTATTAATTTAATTAAAGAGAGTTACTTATATAACAGTCACCATACTTGACATTAATACATTAGTACATTAATTACTTAAATAAATTTAATTAGTTATACTTTAGTACATTGATTAATTAACTACATCTTAGTTTAGTTAAGACACCTTTAATTACTTAGATGATATTTTGCTATCCTTTCTTGACTGTTGACATTTCTTTTGTTAACTTAGTTATATTTCCATTTATTATGTGTCATTTTAGGACATCGACGACGACCTCAGACACTGTTTATCTCTAAACATCTCTGGCCGTATGTCGTAAATTTTTATCTTTGATATAATTAATTGCGTTAATAATATTATGTCAAAAAATTAATATAATTAATTTTTTAAACCCGGTCGGTCGGGGGAATTGTTACGACATATTTAATTATGTTGGCCCACTTCAATTTGTTACCAGTTTAAAGTTACGCGCTAACATATTGATGTGCCGCCGACATAAGATGCTTTGCACTTAGATATATTTCATTGAACGCGATTTTGTATAGTTGCCTACGGATATTCATGACGTAGGATGTTGTTATGCTAACGCATAACAACGATCTTTCTAGACCCTTTGATGATTCGGATCCGTCCCAGCCAGACGTTATTTTCAGTACTCGCAGTATATTAATGTTTGCAGATTTCTCCACCACTAATGGCCAAGGGTCGGCCTTAGTATTAAAGTATGCAATATTGGAGCATCGTATTTTGATAAATAATCTTCTTTTCAAGAAGTCATGCAGGGAGTATTTTGATTATAATTGTTAATATTATAATGTCGCCAAAACTACGATTATCATTGCCGGATGACTGCCAGACGGCATCGCGTGTATAAAGATCGAACATTTTGACGATACAGAAACTAATCTAGGAGACTGCAATAATGTATATATATATATATATATATATATATATATATATATATATATATATATATATATATATACTAATAACACTGGCTAACAAAAAAAAAAAAATTTTTCTTTCTCTAACATGTCTATGTTTTTCTGGTCAATTTTAATGCGCTGTTTTTAAATCTGCAAACCGTTTTTCTCTATCAGGTCGGGATCTCTAGAAATACGCAATTGAAGTTTTTTAACAACGCATACAGTATTACAACATCATTCGTACAAGAAGTATAACACTTATGTAGGCTTGAATTTCTTTGCAGTCGACTTTCGTCGGTGAATGGCATGTGGTACATCGTGATGAAGCATCCAACAATAATCGGCAAGCATGGTCACACTCCACCGTCCTTGATAACGGGACTCCATTACGGCGATATCTTGATGGAATCGTTCTCCATGTTCATCGCTGACTTCGCCAAGGTTGTCAGGGAAAAAGTCAAGATGCGAATCGAGCAAATGGATTTTGAGGGACATGTTACAGCCCATAATTCTGTATGCATCTATGCACTGCTCAACAATATGCAAATAGTCGACAGATTTGTGATTTCCCAGAAAGTTATCGACGATCGATTTGAATGCCATCCATGCGCGAAGTTCACTACCATGTAACACGCTCTCGAATTGTTTGTCTGCAATAACTTTCCTAATCTGAGGTCCTACAAAGATACCTTCCTTTATCTTTGATCGCTAACTTGCGGAAACTTTTCTCGAAGATAAGTGAAAGCTTTGCTCGTTTTATCTAACGCTTTTACGAAATTCTTCATGAACCCCAACTTTATATGTAACGATGGTAAAATGATGCTGTCTTTGTTAACTAATGGCTCGTGTATTACATTTTATGCTCGAGCTGCATACGATCCCTGATACGCCACACCTTTCTTGCATAATGTTCCTGTCTGTTGCGGCTGTCCCATTCACACAGGAAGCAACAAAATGTAGTATACCCAGTCTGCATGCCCGTGAGAATTGCAATGACCTTTAGGTCTCCACAAATCGGCCATTGGTAGTCATTGTACTTTATTTTTGCCAAAAGTATAGCCATATTGTCATAAGTTTCTTTCATATGAACAGAGTAGGCGACTGGAATTGATGAAACTAAATTTCCGTTATGCAATAACACGGCTTTTAGACTAGTCTTGGAAGAATCGATGAAAAGTCGCCATTCGTTGACTATGTGCTCATGACCGAGGTGCACTATTAGACCGTTTACATCTTTGCAATAGCAAATGTCATCATCCATCTCAAAGTATTGAACAAGTTCTCTGTGTCTATGACGAAATTTAGATATCGAAGTATTGGGCGCTAAAAGATTCCATTCTTTGAGTCGAGAACCGAGTAATTACGCTTGTCCTTTGGTAAGAGCGAGATCACGTATTAGATCTGAAAGTTCTGAATGGTTAATTAAGTGAACACCATCATTCACCGGTATATAATCTGAGTCAGAATTAGTTTCTAAAGCAGGTAAACTATCACTTTCTGATGGTTCATTCACGTCCAACGGATATTGTTCTGGTGGAACTGGGATCGGACACGTGATTGGATCATGCGGCACTGGTTTCGAAACCGATTCAATATTTGGATAAACCGCAGACTTTCTAGTTTTAAAAGTGAAACCATGGATATTTGTCAAGCAGAAGTAACAATCAGTAGCGTGATTTGTCGGTTCACGCCATATTACTGGCACTCCAAAAGGCATCGACTTATGCTTAGTCGATTTTTGTAACCAACCTGCCAATGTATTTGCACAAGTCGAACAAACTGCATTTGGCTTCCAAGATTTATTTGCATCATCAACTTTCGAATCGAAATAAAGTTCATATGCTTTCTTTGGTAATGCCTAATGGTGTAAAGTTTTTTCTGGTGAACACGATCGGTAAAATATCCGCACACGTAACAGAACAGATAAGCCGAATTTCTACAACTTCTAGAAGCCATATTTCGCTCAGAATTATTTCAAAATGCAGTAACTATTTGAAAAATAGCGTAACATATGTCATGCATCTTTTAGCAGTATAAAAAGTAGAATTATTTTGCATTTTATTAATTTTTAATAAGTTATATAGTAAAAATGAAATGGAGCAAATAACGGTTTCCCAAAAATATATTTATTCACAAATATCTTGAGAACCCGATGTGATAGAGATAAACGGATTTCACATTTGAAATCAGCGCAAGAAACTGACCTAAGAACACTTATTCGTATATAAGAAAGAAAAATGTTGTTTGTCAGTGTAATCAGTATGCCATGTATAAGGGGAAGGCGGTAGCAAATTATATTAGTTTTATTCGATATGTTTTATATTTCATTGATAAAATTTAATACACGCATACTTCTTTCAGTGAAAGCAATATTAGCACGTAAGAAATAAAAAGCCAAAGCAAGCCACAAGAATTTTTGACGCCAAGCAGTTAAAAAAAAGAGCCAGATTTGTGGAATTTGGCAACCCTGCAACTAACTGCAATTCTGTATTATTGCTAAATAAATAGTAAAACATGCAGTTTTCATTTGATGTCTCAGGTTCTTCACTGTGCGCGTTTTGAGATAGGCACAACCTTCTATTAAAAAAACAAAAAACTCACCAGTTATAATGTAATAAAATTATTCATTTGGATCTAGCATTATTCTGTTCTATTCTTGCAAAACAGCAAAATGTTATGTTATTATTTGTGATTTATATTAATTAGATTATGTTTACGTAAGTTTGAATATACAGCACATACATTTGGTCAGGGGGCACCAAATAAATTGATGCCTAGTAGTGACTGTACCCCAGTTGGCTTTGTACTACTGAACCCCTACAGCCGACCCTGAACTGTTTTTTTTTAAATTTCTGTACCTCATTTCGCCAATGTGTATTACTGCGGTAATCACAGCTTGTTAATTCATAGATACTGAAACTCACAACACATTGCATTTTTTTAGCATTCTTCTTCTTCTTCTTTGATCCTTAGCCGCCAACCGTCAAAGCAGTCAGTGGCCATTACGCCTGGTGGCTTCTTGTAGGGCAACAACAAATTGATTCCACTTTACTCGATCGGCGGCCATCCTTCGTACAGTGCCCCAACTCTGGTTCATTCTTTGCATCTCAGCCTCCACAGTCCTCCGCCAAGTTGTTTTTGGTCGGCCTCTCTTTCGTTTTCCTTCAGGGATCCATAGCATAGCTGTTCTTGTGATGGCATTGGGGTCTCTTCTGAGGACATGGCCAACCCAGCTCCAGCGTCTGCCAGCTATGATGGTGTGCATGTCCTCTTGCTTGCTCCGAGTAAGCAGATCTTGGTTGGTGATGATATTCGGCCAAAAGATTCGGAGAATTTTTCTTAAGCATGTTGTGTGAAAAGAGGATAATTTCGACATTTCCTTCTCTGTAACTCTCCAGCTCTCCGCGCCATAGAGAAGCACAGAAAGCACACAGCTCTGATATGATCCTAATTTTGTGCTTGTGCTGTACTGAGAGGACTTCCAGATGTTGTTTAAACTAAAAAAGGCTGTTCTTGCTTTGTTCATTCTGTTGTTGATGTCTTTGCTTGCTCCGCCATCTGGTGTTACTATGCATCCTAGGTATGTGAAGGCATCTGTCTGTTCCAGTTGCTGATTCCTTACTGATATGGGCTCAAGGTTGCTCACATTGAGCGTCATGACCTCTGTCTTCTTTAGGTTGATGTTCAAGCCCACCTGCTGGCTATACTTATTAAATCTATCCGTTTTTTCCTGGATGTGTTGATGTGAATGTGCTAGCAGTGCAATGTCATCTGCATATTCCAGATCTTCCAATGTAGAAAATGTAGTCCATCTTATTCCTCTTGGATTGCCCTCTGTTGTCTGGCGCATCACCCAGTCTATGGCTGTTAAAAATAGAGTGGTTGATAAGGGGCATCCCTGTCGTACTCCTGTCTTCACTTCAAAGGTTAGGTTGCTCTGTCCAATGCTGCACGTAAAGTTGGCATAAAGGCTTTTTATGATTGACACTATGCAGCTTGGAATTCCATAAGCCCTCAGTATTTTCCATAAACTGTCCCTATGTATACTGTCAAAAGCCTTTTCAAAATCAACGAAATTAATGTACAACTGTCTTTGCCATTCTGAGCACTGCTCTATAATGTTCCTGAGGGTAAATATATGATCTACACATCTTCTGTTCTTTCTAAATCCTGCTTGTTCTTTCCTCAGTTTGCGGTCTACTGCTTTTGAGATTCTCTGTATAATTATCCTGCCTAGTATTTTGCTGGGAACTGAGAGAAGAGTTATTCCTCTCCAATTATTGCAGTCTGCAAGATCTTCCTTCTTGGGCAATTTGACAATTATTCCTTGTTTCCACTCTGTTGGTGTTGTCCCTGTTTTCCAGACTTGTGCAAATAGTGGTTCTAATAGTTCTGCTGCTAGCTCTGGGTCTGTCTTAAATAGCTCTGCATTTAAGTTATCATGACCAGGAGCTTTTCCATTCTTTAACCCTTTGATTACTGTGATGATTTTTTTTTCTTTTCGTGGGATGTCTATATTAATATCTAGATCATTTTCAGCCTCAGGAACATTCAATTGTGTCTCTGGTTGTTCCTTATTCAGAGTTTCTCTGAAATGCTCTGCCCATCTTGTTTCCTGTCCCTCTACTGTTGTGATGAGATTTCCTTGCTTATCTCTTACCAATGTAATATTGTTTTTTAGCATGCGTCGGGTAAACTTCTGCGCTTATTTTTCAACAGAAATGTATAAACATGCAAACAAATTCCTGACCTTAGTGCTTGCAGTAACAGCAACCATTTTCCTTTATAAGCTGTTTATATTAGGTGAGTAAAATATTATCGTTACCGCTGTTGTTACCTGTGACCATCATTGCTGCTTCTATCACCATATCATCTTCAGCTTCATCATCATCATCGTCACAATCATCATCACCATATCTTCAGCTTCATCATCATCATCGTCACAATCATCATCACCATCATCATCATCATCTTCATCATCTTCATCATCATCATCATCATCATCATCATCATCATCATCATCATCATCATCATCATCATCATCATCATCATCATCATCATCATCATCTTCATCTTCATCTTCATTATATCATCATCATCATCATCTTCATCATCATCTTCTTCATCATCATCGTCACAATCATCATCGTCACCATCATCATCATCATCATCATAATCATAATCATCATCATCATCACCATCATCATCATTATCATCACCATCATCATCATCATCTTCTTCATAATCATCATCATCAGCTTCGTCGTCGGTATCGTCATCATTGTCATAATCATCATCGTCGTCGTCATCATTATGATCTTCATCATCGTTACCATCATCATCATCTTCATCATCATCATCATCATCGTTACCATCATCATCATCATCATTTTCATCATCATCACCATCTTTGTTTCCATCATCATCATCGTCGTCGTCATCATTATCATCATCTTAATCGTCATCATTATCATCATCTTCATCATCATCATCGACTTCATCATCATCATCAGCTTCGTCACCAGCATCGTCATCATTATCATAATCATCGTCGTCGTCATCATTATCATCTTTATCATCGTCACCATCATCTTCATCGTCATCATCGTCGTCATTGTCATCATTATCATCATCATCTTCACCATCATCATCATCAATCATTAGTCATCGACTTCATCGTCGTCGTCATCATCTTCGTCTTTATCATCATTTTCATTATCATCATCATCATCATCGTCACAATCATCGTCATCGGCACAATCTTCACTATCATCATCATCTTCACCACCATCATCATCTTGATCATCTTCATCATCATCATCTTCATCATCATCATCTTCTCCATCATCATCGTCATCACCATCATCATCGTCTTCATCATCATCATCTTCATTATCATCATAATCAGCTTCGTCATCGGCATTGTCATCATTATCTTAATCATCGTCGTCGTCATCATTATCACCTTCATCATAATCATCTTCATCTTCATCATCATCTTTATCATCATCATCATCTTCACTATCATCATCATCATCAATCGTCAATCATCGATGTCGTCATCATCATCGTTGTCGTCTTTATTTTGATTATCATCATCATCATCATCATCGTCACAATCATCATCATCATCAACATCATCATCTTCACCATCGTCATCATCATCATCATCAACATCATCAACATCACCATCATTATCTTCATCATCATCATTATCTTTATCTTTATCATCACCTTCGTCATCATCGTCGTCGTTATCATTATCATCATCATCATAGCCGCCATTATCATCATCTTCGTCACCATCATCATCATCTTCGTCACCATCATCATCATCTTCGTCATCACCAACATCATCATCACCATCATCTTCATCATAATCTTCATCGTCATCATCTCCTTCATCATCATCGTCATCATCGTTGTCGTCATCATTGTCATAATCATCATTGTCACCATCATCATTATCATCGTCACCATCATCTTCTTTGTCACCGTCATCATCATCTTCGTCACCATCATCATCGTCACCATCATCATCATCTTCACCATCGTCATCATCATCATCTACATCATCATCACCATCATCATCACCGTCATCATCATCATCTTCATCATCATTACCGTTTTCATCATCAACCTCATCATCTTCACCTTCATCATCATCGTCATCATCGTCGTCGTCGTCATTGTCATCATCATCATCGTCACATCATCATCGTCACTATCATCATCGTCACTATCATCATCATCATCATCACCATCATCATCATTATCTTCATCATCATCATTATCATAATTTTCGTCACTGTCACCATCATCATCATCTTCAGCATCATCATCATTTTCAGCAGCAGTATCATCGTCATTATCATCATCATCTTCATTATCATCATCACCATCTAAACCATCATCATCATCATCAGTCATCGCCGTCATTGTCGTCGTCATCATCATCGTCGTTATCATCATCGTCGTTGTCATCATCGTCATTACCATCTTCATCGTCACCGTGATCATCATGATCATCGTCGTCGTCATCATTATCATCATTGTCATCGTCACCATCATCATGATCATCGTTATTATCATCATCATCATCATCATCATCATCATCATCGTCACTACCATCATCATCATTATCATCACCACCATCATCATCATCATAGTCATCATCATCATCGTCGTCGTCGTCGTCATCATTATCATCATCGTCATCATCATCGTCACCACAATCATCATCATCATTATCATTAACATCAGCATCATTATTATTATTGTCATTGTCATCATCATCAGTATCATTATAACCTTCCGCATCATCACCATCGTCGTCGTCATCATCTTCATCAAATCTCCATTTCTTGATATTACTACATATACCATAGTCACTACGAACTCTGCCGTTATCATCGACAACATCATCATTATTATCGGTAACATCGTCATCATTATTGTCACCAATATCGTTATCTGTATCATTATCACCAGTCACTAACACCATATCACCATCATCTCATTATTACCACTATTAGTCACGTCATCATCATGCCTCTATCACTGTCATTATTATTGCTACCATCTTCATAACCACGTTATCTAGCATTATCATTATCATCAATCATCACTGTCACCACCAACACCATACCATGATAACTATCAATATCAGCATCTCCTCATTATCAACACCACCATCACTGTCCTAAATCATTGTCATCATCTTCACTCATCACCACCATTATCACTGTCATCATTATTCGCGTCTCTATCACAATCATTATTACCACGATATGTTAAATGTTAACGATACAATTAATATGTCATAACAACATCGTTTTAAAAACAGTGAAATCTTGACACTTGAATTGAAGATTATTGTTTTTGTGTTGGACTAGATATCTTCGGATGACTCATTTTTTTTTCTTCCATTAGCTTGCTCAGTGTTCAAGTTTCTACACCATACAGTTATAAAGAATACATATAAGACTTAATGATCTGTGGAGCCATACATGAGTTAGATAAAGAGAGGGGAACCAAATAGGATCCCGAATATCTATTAAGGATAAAGTCAACAATATTAGCTGTTGTTCTTGTGTTGGACTAGATATCTTCGGAAGAAATACCTAACGAAATGTCTTAACAACACTGTGATGACATTAAGTTGTGTCCTTTTACGGCTTTCTTTCTCTCCTACACTACCCAATTATTTCTTCATGTTACGCACACAACTTTGTGCAATTACCACTCCTTCAATGTCTATACACTTTATCACATTGCAATCGTATTATTTCACGACTAATGGTCCCGGCCGGCGGATGCGTGTTATTCGCAAACACGTTCAGACACGGTGGTGGAAAACACAATAGAAGCCAAGTTAGGTGTGTCTGCCTCCGCGAGAAGTTTTAAGATTATCTCACCTTTGAACAGGGGAGACGCGATGCATAATCACTTAGCCCAGAGATTGTCTGTGATAAAATCACTGATAAGCATGTCTTAGAAGACATTATGAGCAAGGCAATCATTGAGGGATGAGATCACAAATGTGTTAGCCAGTCTGTTTAATAGAGACGGCAGTAATCATGCCATATTTCAGAGATAGATCATGTGGTTAAATTTTTTAATGATATTTTTAAATACGCGGGGGAAGAATTAAATTAAACATCCCGACCCATCTAGTCTTGCACAGTATTGGTCCAGTTGAGAGCGAGAAATAGACTTTCACTCTGATTGGTTTTTTTTTGGTCGGAAATGCCATGTGGGAGCTTGGAGCGGAAAAAGAGGAATATAACTTAACACAATTTGAAACTAAAACACACTGCATTGCAATATGTCAACTTAGCAACTCCCAGGAGCCAGAGAAGAATCGGATATAATTCCAAATTAAAAGGGACAGGACCAAGTATTTTGGGCATCTTTGAAACATAAAAGAAAAAAGGCATTTTTAAAATACAAAGACTGTGAACCTAGGAATCAAAGCACCCGTTATAAGAGGGATTCTAAAATTACCACAGACCAAGTGTTCGAAGGTTCTAATCTAAGTTACTGTGTCCATTCATCTGTGCCAGGAGATTGTAGATCCCAAAATTTTGGGGTAAGTTGTACCAATATTTCACAATGTGAATTTAACATGTTTGTACTCGCTAGTGGTTATACAAGTCATACGAGACTGGCAACCTCAGCATATTAAAATAGTATATTCATAAACCACTACAGCAAGCGCTGGTGATCGCTTCATGCTAGTTCGTACAGAGAACCAACCGCAGAGGTAACCACAGACTCCGAAAGGAGCAGTGAGTAAGTGAGTGATAATTACATCACATGTGCATAGTGTGTATAGTATCATTTTGTGAGAAATATGTAACTTCATAATGTTCTGCCAGGCACAGACACATTTTCCCCAGTAAATTAACAAAAGAATAATGGTGATTTCTTAGCATATGCTCTGAGTTAGGCTGTATATGCTCATGGAGAATAAACTTTCTGAGAGACAAAAACGGGTGGACAAACAGCCTGTTTAATCTTCCGACTACCATATACTTAGCAGAGGCATTTGTTCTCTTTTATTTTTCTACTAGTTCGTGGTATGAGACCAGTTTTGAAACGCGTCTACGCTATTAGTTTTGTGATTCAAGAGCTGAGGTCCAACACTAACCCCTACATTGGATGAGTTATGAAGATATCTACCTTGACCTTAGGAGTGGCTATCCCTAGAAGTTTCTAGAGAAGTGCCCTCATCACAAAAAAGACTTGTCGAAATAACAGCAGCAGTAGTCATCGATTTTAAGCTAAGTGCTTACTAAAAGGCAACAGCAACGAACATTAACATTCCCTTATCAAGTCTCTATGAAGACAAAACTTCTCCTAAATTTTACCCACCATTCATATTTATTTTAAACTGTTGAAGAATAATTGATCATTAAATTTGTTATATGTTATTTTACAAATTTGTAGTTGAATTAATTATTAGTTGTAGCACGTTCCAAGAAGTGCCAGGGAGTAACTACCAAGCTGGTCCCGCGTCTCTAAACCCGTCTGATGATGCTGTCTAGCGTCGACTTCAGGCCACATATACCCTCACTTGTTCCAGAGATAGTACACTCAGTTGATACCACCGACTAGTGTTACAAAGGAAGAGAACAAATACCCTCTTGAGCATTGTGTTTTCCTGATACATACTCATGTTCCCCCCCCCCTCTTTTCATTCCACCATCCCATCTACCTCAGAACTTCACCCTCTCTGAGAATTAATCTTAATCCCATTGAGCGCAAACTTTCTTTACATTTAAATTGAATAGATTTATATTCACCTTTACATTGGTTGAAAACTTTCATTACTTTTAGAGTGAATTTGTTTACATTTACATCTGCACTGGTTGAAAATGTTAATAATATAATAAGTATGTACGTCATTCTCTCATCATTCCCTCCCTGCGCCATATGGAACTTGGGACTACCTCTGCTTTTAGTTCTCTAACTGAAACTCGCATAAAGCAGTCACCAACCCTTGCAGTTGTCGTTTATGAAATCATTATTCTATATCCTGAGGTTTCCAGCCTCGTATGACTTGGATATCCACTAGCAATTTTCACACATTAATATTCACATGTCAATATATACATATTATTTCACGTGTTAATAATGCAAAATATAGAATTATGAATGTACAACTTACCCAAAAATGTCCGGTCCGATAAATGGATTCTGATTATTAACTTTGGCAGGTCTGGTTGTTTTTTTTAACGAGGTGAATTTTCACAGTGCTTTCAACCGACTAAAGTGTCAGGTTATATTGCAACTTTCGTCCCACGCACGTTGTTGTTTACTATTAGACTAGGCTCCAATACGAAATCTTGTTATGTTTACATCTCCAATGCCGGCCAATAGTTACAATTATGCGTAGTTTGATGACGTCTATTAAAAAAAAAAATCCTCATTGGAAAATTCTGCATGTTATTAAAAAGGTCATTTTCCGAATAAGGAGTTGTTATATCAGTCTATTCGTTGTAATGATTGCACTACAACTCCCTACATTATCACAAATAATGTCCTAGTAACACTTCTGTCCGAACTGTATAGCAGCACAAAGAAGCTAACAGGGAAATACAAGCAAACAAGTTGCCTCATAAAAGATAAGAATGGGAAACTGCTCAGCAATATACAAGAGCAAATGAAGAGGTGGACAGAATATTTTGGGGACCTTCGCAATAGACCAGCTCCACAAAACCCGCCGGACATCCAGCCAGCAGAAGAAGAGCTACAAATTAACGGTGAAAGACCAACGAAGGAAGAAATAAAGAAAGCCATAAAGCTTCTAAGAGGGGGAAAAGCGTCTGGACCTGATGGCATTCCAGCAGAGGCCATCAAAGCAGATATCGACACGGCTACAGAGATGTTATATAAATTACTTGGTAAAGTCTGGGAAAAAGAAGAGATACCAGCAGAATGGAAGGAAGGATATCTGGTTAAGTTGCCTAAGAAGGGAAATCTACAAGAGTGCACAAATTATAGAGGAATAATGTTACTATCAGTGCCAGGAAAGGTATTGAACAGGATTATCCTTGAGAGATTAAAGGAGTCCATAGACAAGAAATTGAGAGATGAACAAGCAGGTTTTCGACAAAACAGATCATGTACAGACCAGATAGCCACTTTGAGAATAATAGTTGAACAAAGTCTGGAATGGAATTCACCACTATACATCGGATTTGTGGACTACGAAAAAGCATTTGACAGTGTGGACAGAGAATCACTTTGGAAATTGATGAGGCATTATGGAGTTCCCCTGAAAATCATTAATTTAATAAAGAAAACCTATGAAGACATGACGTGCAGAGTTCTTCATGAAGGACAGCTTACAGAACCATTTGGGATAAGAACAGGAGTGCGACAGGGATGCCTCTTGTCTCCATTTTTTTTTCTTGCTGGCAATAGATTGGGTTATGAGATCATCGACAACACACAACAGAAATGGAATCCAGTGGACTCTGACTAAGCAGTTGGATGATCTGGATTTTGCTGATGATTTGGCTCTCCTGTCCCATAACCGTAATCAGATGCAGGACAAATTGAAAACACTCGATGAGAGGTCACAGCAATTGGGTCTGAAAATACACAGGGAAAAGACAAAAATAATGCGAATAAATGCAGGTAATGAAAACAGGGTTGAACTTGAAGAAACGCCAATACAAGATGTAGAATCATGCACATATCTTGGCAGTAATATAGACAAAGTTGGAGGGACAGACAGCGATATCAAAATAAGAATACAAAAAGCAAGAGGAGCTTTCATTGCATTGGGAAATATATGGAGATCAAGAGAAATAGGATCCAACACGAAAATAAGAATCTTCAACTCAAATGTGAAGTCAGTCCTATTGTATGGCTCGGAGACATGGAGAACAACAAAGACAACAACCAAAAAGCTACAGACTTTCATAAATGGGTGCTTGCGTAGAATAGAGGGATTAAAATGGTATGACAAGGTTACCAATGTGGAACTGATGACAAGAACTGGACAAGTGCCAGTGGAACAAGAGATGAGAAGAAGACGATGGCGATGGATAGGACACACACTGAGGAAACCTGTTGATAGCATTACAAGGCAGTCCTTGTTCTGGAACCCCCAGGGCAAGAGAGGCAGAGGAAGACCAAGAAGTACATGGAGAAGAGAGTTGGAAACAGAGGTGAAAATGATGAGGAGAACATGGAAAGAACTTGAGATGATGGCACGTGACAGGAGGACTTGGCATGTGTTTGTTGAAGGCCTATGCTCCTTTGGGAGTGGAGGGTTATGAATGAACACTTCTGTCCGGAAGTTATTACAATATTCCGTCTTTCAGGTGAATGTCTGTAATATGTCCGCAGACGGGTAATTTATCTCACAGTCCTTGTGCAAACACCGACCCTCGTGTAACCATCTGGGCTGTGACTCTTCACGACAGTAATTAACGAATCACAATAGCCATATCAGCGCTAAATTAACTTGCTAGGCGTACGTCGTGTTCATCCGATGCAACCAAGGTTTGGTACACGAGAATTTTACCAACCTGACTGTCGGTCAATATTGCACCACCTGTCTACTCTCTCAGCCGGAATGGTCTGGTAAACAGACAAGACGAATTTTTTCGGAGAAGAAGTGCAAACAATGACTCTAAAATAGCAATTTTGCCGGAGAGGAAAAGAGAGCGAACCCAATAATGTGACAGCTGAATTAAATCAGCTGAGGGCTTGAACGAGCCACTAATAAGATAACCCATCCTTTACAAAAGTTGACGGCAGATACTAAAGTTAACATTACTCATTCAGCAATGTTCTTGCTTTCTGAATATGTTGTGATAATTCCCTCGAGGTAGAAGCATCATTATCCTTCTATCTACAACTCTGCCAAGAGTAATCTTGTGCGAAGGTAGACACCTTTGAAGATCCACATTAGATACTCTAGGTTTTGGCTACTGTTGGGCCACTACTGCAGAGCAAGGAGAGGCAACCCGTGACAAACACGAAATGTTAAAACTTAACAACACAATTAATATCTCCGTAACAAAACCATATGTTAAAATGCAACAATTGAATTTTATCTTCAACATGGTATGTTAAAAGTTAACAACATTATTTTTATTACTGCCCCCTTCAGCCATAACTGACTATGCGCACCTGAGGTTATAGCCCTTAGCTCAGAGGTTTTCAAACTGTGCGTAGCGGCTCCCAGGGGCGTCGCGGCCCTCGGCTAAGGGCGTCGCGGTTTCTTGGGAAAAGTGTTGGGCTCGATATTATGAGCCTTGGGCTATCAATAAATATAGATCTTCATAGTATAGAGAGGAGCCGCGGTGATTTATGCACAGGTCAAGGGAGCCGCGGACCAAAAAAGTTTGAAAACCTCTGCCTTAGCTGCTTTTTTTTTTTTTTTTTTGGCCTGGTTTTCTTTCAACGTGTTCTTTTCTCTTCTGCTTGTTGTGAGAGCTTCTTTTCGGCCAACGAAATGGCGCTGTAAGGATCATCGCTAATTAGTGCGATCGGCAGCTTCATCCTCCCAGGTTAAGGAATTTATGCCCAAAGCCTTTATATCTCACTTGAACACATCTTTGAATCTCAGCTACGTTTGCTCGGTTGTTCTTTTGTCATCAACAGAATCATTATAAGACAAGAGACATCGAAAGTTCAGAAGAGAAATGACTGCATATGCAATTAGGCGAGGCATTTGATAACGATGAACGCTCCTTTTAACATTCTTATTCCAATAGGACATGAACTTCCAACAAGGCGTACTAACAGGGGTTGCTAGAAGCTTGTCAAGGGAGTACGGGAATATTTGGTAAATAACTATATTTTCCTATTGAGTATTCCAAAAAAGTAGTAGCGGTAGTGAAAAAAAAAACCCCAAAACATTGAGGGTTGGAGAGAGAACAGTGGGGACATTACTCTCAATTAAATCCAAAGCCAGAAGCAAAATTGGACGCTGAACATGATACGTTGGTAACTCTTTCAATAACATGCACCAAGAGTTAACAATGCTGGTTGGCACGAAAACAGAATCAAAGGTCTCATTAACTTATTAGACTGAGTTCTGATAAATTCTGAATAATTTTATGATGCTAAAAAATGTTTATCGAACATATTTTTCTCTATGAAAAAAAAAAAAAAAAAAACTAATTTATCTGTTTATTTCATTTCTTATGCGCTCCTGCACGTTAACTCTAGAATCTACTTCCACTCATACTGAATAGGGAGTACGGGAAGGTTTATTAAAAGCCAAGTGGGTACGGAAAGGTTTACTTAATGTCAAGGGGGTACAGGAAGTTTTACTTAAAGTCAAGGGGGTACGGGAAGGTTTACTAAAAGCCAAGGAGTTGCGGGAAAATTTACTGAAAGCCAAGGGTGTACAGGAAGGTTTACTAAACGCCAAGGGGGTACGGGAAGGTTTACTAAAAGCCAAATGGGTACGGAAAGGTTTACTAAAAGTCAAGGGAGTACGGGAAGGTTTACGAAAAGCCAAGAGAGTACGTAATTTTTACTAAAAGCCAAGGGGGTACGGGAAGGTTTACTAAAAGTCAAGAGAGTACGGGAAGGTTTCCCAAAAGCTAAATGGGTACGGGAATGCTTATTGAAAACTAAGGGGGTACGGGAAGGTTTCCTAAACGCCAAAGGGGTACGTAAAATAAAAATGCTTGGAAACCGATGTAATAGGAAATCTTCACCATAGCAACGACATGACCTCCTTGGTGTTGATTCGTTGGTCCATGGAAGTAGGGAGAAGAACCAATTAAACCACCTCACTCCGTCATCATCATTTTCCCCTGCACTCCTTCAATGTTTTTTCCCCTTAAACAGACGTTTTAACTGTCAAGATGAAAGTGGGGATGATACAGCCTTCCAAACATTACCTACAAACGGCAACCTGGAAAGTCATTATACTGACCTATCTGCGAAGTGGGTCAAGCTTTACAGGCGACATACTTCAGCAGCATCCTAATGTTTTCTACGTGTATGAGCCTTTGAAGACAATAGGAAGGCAGTTTGAGGGTATGAGCAAGGATAAATGGATACAGTACCTCGACAACACCAGCATGATGTGAGTTATTGATTTGTTGTTGTTGCTGTTGTTTAACTAGGGCTGCTAAGCTTGTCACACCTTCGCAGCTAATACCAAGTTGAAGAATCCTTGAGAGAAATACATTTAAGATCTACGCTTTTGCTTTGGTTTTTCTACCATTCCGAAACCTTTTAACGTTAGAGTCATGTGCTCCAGTGTCTTGCCAGGGGGGATTTTATCGTGTCATGCATTTAAAGGATCCTCACATCTGTTTCAAG